>BQNB010072720.1:10462-32341 GCA_026074375.1 Tanacetum coccineum
TAATATAAAACTATTATTTTATAAAACGAGCAATAAATCTGAATAAAATATTACCTTCAGAAAATACGAGTTCTCACACATGGAATCAGAAATCGGCCAGGGTCTCTAAGTTTCTTTGGTAACTTGTTGAGGATGACCGCTGAACAGTTCTCATTCAAAGGAGTTCTTGCCAATTCGCTCAATTTTTCTTTGTTTCCAATTAAGGTTTTTAAAGTTGAAGCAAATTTAGGCATGAGCATCAAGACATCGGTAAAGCTAATCTCGAAACTCAAATCTCTAAAGATTTCATAGAATTTCTCGATTTGGTCGTTAGCTTTTTCCTTGCGCCTTTCATCATTTCTTCTTGATGGAAATGGAATTGATGCTTTAGGAATTGGAGTAACTAAAGTACATTTTGTTTATAGCTACCAAAATAATGACATCTTGCACTTGTCACGATGTATGAGTTTAAACCGCAACGAGTAAAGAAAATTACTAGCAGGTCTTCTAAGTATTTTTCTTGAACTCACTTCATTCCTTATAGTGCTAAACACCCTTATGGCTAGGCGGACCAATTAAGGAGGAAATGCATGCTAAAATGTTCAAGTTAATGAATGCATGGATGGCTAGTCCCTCATCTACATAAGTAGAACTTTATATACTTTGTTCAATACCTAAGTACATTGCTACTTGTAGGTATTTTAATAGAGTATGAAAGTAAATAAATCGCTATTTACTTTATACTGGTGATGTAACACTTACAATGTTGAAAAAACCAGTGGGAGCCTTGTGTTTTATTACTGAAAAGGCATTCATATAATGTTGTCAAATTCAGTGGGAGCTACAAGATTTATTTCCTTGTTAGTTGCCCATATTATTTCTAGCTTTCTTTAAAATAATTCATTACTTTCTGAATATGAACGACCATGGTTTTAAGGAAAATTGCATTTTATTTTATAAGATAGCATGTTGTCTTTTTGATGTTGCTTTCCGAAACGTTATCTAGAGAATAATAATTCACAACCCCTTATTAAACGTTATGGTTTGAAATCTACTTGTAATATCTATGACACTATCATATTGTTTATACAATCGAACGCTTGTCGTACTATTTGTCTGCTTTAGATCATGATTGTCCCGTACACAAGTGGGAGAAATCTTAAGTGTGTGCAAAGAACAACATATAACAATAACAATATGATTATTGGTTTCTCTTGACCGCAAGGTAAGAAAGCTAACGGTTTGTTGCTCTATTAATTTAAATGTCAGAAGAATATAATATTAAGCTACTTCAACTAATTGACTACATGTTTTAGTCAATATAATTATGGTTAAATCATATAATCATAATTATGAAGTATTAAATTAACTTGCAATTACTATTGAACTCAAGAGTTTGCGTTCAAAATTACTTTAGTTAGAATAATTATGTTCTTGTTAAGACATAATTATAAAGTTATTGAATTTATCAATGACTCATAACATAAAGTAAGTAGTAACATTGTTATGTCTTCTTGATTAACACATGAACAATAAGGTCCTTGAATTATTCAAAGACTTATAACGTATACTTGACATGTTCTGTTCTCTTGAAACACATGAACATAGAGTTATTGTACTATTCAAAGATGATAACGTTATTAGCAATGCACTTGGTTTTAAAATACTTTGTATTCAATTTGGCTCGACCCAATTGGTAAGTATTTGACCTAAAGAGAATTAAAATTATCTAAAGAGATCTGATGAAACCTCACAATTCCAATATTCCATAGAAATACCACGATTATTATGGGAGTCCTAATGTGTTGAAACAAACTATTTTCATATTGTTTGATTTCTGATAACTTTAATTACTCTACCTCCAAAAATCGATCAAGGTTAGAAATTTGCGTGTGTCATGTATACACTCAATAAAGTTTCAACCTAGAAGGTATTCAAGACATAATCTATTTAGGATGGATAATCCATTTATGTCTTGATTAAATTCTAAAAATTGTTAATATCTTATGAAGCATATATTAACAAACTAAATATAGAACCTGTAAAAATGCATTTTGTTGTCCATTAAGCAACAATTTATTATTGCTTAAATACTAGTATTTAGATGAAGTATCTCTTCTTCACAACAGTAAAAGAGATTCTATATGATCTTGAAATATTCAAGAACAAAATAAATCACTTTTGAATTTACTTGCTGATTCATAACTAAGGTTAAGCATAAAAATGTCAAACCAAAGTATAATGTACTCTCATTCATAAATCCCGCAAGGATGCCACATCATAGAGTGATATTATAATATCATGCTGAGGTATATAAGTGTAGAGGGTCATTTAAAACCCTGCTAACTATTAAATGAAGTATCGCATCTTGAATCTGAATAAAATAATCATAGAACTATAAATGACAAGATGCAGTCCTTAAAAGGAAATCAAAGTTTTGAGTTTGATTGATCTTTTACCAAACAATTAAACTGAAAGGTGAGAATGAGTTTCTTTTGAAGAAATGATCATAAGGACAAGATTGAATACATATTAATGCCTGACTGATGATAAGAGTTTTAATCTTACTTAAGAAATTGACTATGATTAAATCTTTCTTTTCTACACTCATTAATCATATAAAGAGAACTAATTGTCATAGAGGTTTTCTTGAATATGACATATGGTGAATTAAGGATCATAATTCTTTCTTTAATGATTACCTTGCGAGGACGATGTGTAACTGAAAAGTTAAGAGTCTATATTATGTAATATGACAATTAAGTTTTATAACTCTTTTCTTTATGATTACCTTTTGCGAATCAAAAGGGGTTATGAGTTTAAAATAATCTTTATAAGTATACAAGATAATAGAATCCAAGTGTGGATTGAATCATGCATCTAGAGTTTGAGATCTTAAGTTTAATCAACAATGAATAGTTTTTTCGTTTTTTCTGATTAAATTAAGATAACTCCTGAGTACACCTGACATCAAGTGGGAGCACTATGTTTTTTCCTTAAAATTCAAATGTTATGTAACATATTAAAGCATCATTCCGTGTATCAAAGCTAGATAATTAATCCATAATAGAATGAAAACTTCACTTGGGAATTTAGGAAATAAAACAAACGACCTTGGAATAAATGAAATAAATATATGCGGAAAAAATTAAAAAAAAAAAAGTCCAACACAATTCAATTACAACAATGAAAGCAAGTCTTAAATGATAAAGTTTCACTTGAGATATTAGATAATTACATATTGTAAAGTAACATATTGAAAGCATCATTCCATCAAAGCTAGATATTAATCCTTAGATTGGAATGAAACTTCACTTGGGAATTTAAGAAATAAAACAAACTACCTTGGAATAAATGTTTAATGAAATAAATATATGCGGAAATTAAGTCCAACACAATGCAATATATCATTGAAGCAAGTCTTAAATGATATATTACACTTGAGATAATTTAATACATGGATGGAAACCCTTTTAACGAAGATTATCAGTATATCTTATATGTATATGAGACTGTTGTTAATTTTGCACAAGAGCAGATGAGCGTAACGAAAAAACGACAGTAATCTAATAGAGGATGTATAGATGACTGAAAGCAACAATATCTAATTGAGAGTGATTGTAGTAATGATTTTAATATACAAATGTTAACGAATATATATAAGGCATAATGTTGTTTTGTGTGCACACATGCTAAGAAAAATCAATCCTAGTTTAAGCTGTAATTCATACTTTAATAAAAATCTACTAACTAGATATGCTCAGCTAAGAGCATTGTTGCATTACACATTAAGAAACTGTAAAGATGACTGTCAGAGATAGGTATGTTGTTGACTTCAAAATACCCCATTAAAGGTACTGTCAAATTTCCATACTATGATAACTTGCAATAGTATGCAAATATACATACAACACTCATCATATCATTCAAATCCTTCACAAATTTGTGAATTTAAAACAAGTATTCGTAAAGTTTACTCAGATAACTATTTAGCTATCTTGTAAAGAATATTTTGAGAATGTTGGGACACAATGCACATCAACTTGCTAATTAGTTGTTCATGCTACTAATTTTTTAGTATTTGGAATATATTGGGATTGTAAGACAATTTTTACTTTCTGATGAATTAAGATACGTGGTATTTGTTTTTCATACATATAATAATTGTTGTCCTATATATGCATGTTTAATCCTTAATGAATTAACATTCCAAATGTTGTCATGGTCGGTTAACAATATGGGAATATTGTTAAATTAATACAAATATGAGTGTTTCGTTATACATTTTGAATTTGTAGATTGTTCCTACCAAACTCACATGTTATTCACATGGGATGCATATTGGACTCCTCAACCTTCGAATATTTACTTTTGGATCCTTGTCATGAGTAAGATATCGAAAATGGTTAAATAAGTCATCCTTAGACTTGAGATACAAACAAGTTCTGTATGTGTGGATATCATTTTTTGATTATAAAGTCAAACCAACCTAAAAAGTAGTTATAGGCTATTTTTGTAAGTGAGTGAACAGCATCCCACAACACTTTGTTAGTCAATAAAGAATTTGTGTTCCTCTAATTATATTAATTGCCATTGTACCATGGCGCCTCTCTAAAATTAATCAGATGATGTGAGGCCGCACCAAATTGAAATTCAATGATCTTAATTACATTGTAGAACAGAAATTAGACTCTTAACAAGAAACTAATGGTTATAACTATATGGAATTAGTATGATCATATCCATGTTTAAACGGATAATCTGAAGCAAAGGATGATAATGGCAAGTAATACATAACCATTAAAGCTGAGATTGTTCTTGAAACTTTATCTCAAGTATTTTGATTTAAAGGTAATTGTGTGTGTTTGCTAGACGTATGCCAATTACAGATAACTGTAGCGCTGCTACTCCACTCCCTAATAGGCGCTGTTGGAATATGTTAGTCGGTTATCGTAGTTATAGCGTTAGAAATCTTTTTTAAGGTGAGCCTATTGGGGTGCCAAACACGCGTTAAACACTTAGAGTATGTTTTACTTCATGATATAATTATTTAAATAGTTGTTAATTACGTTAATTGTTTAACTAGCTTAACAATATATTAAATATTAAACCGAGGGACTAAAACGAACAAAACCCGAACCCAAGGGGGACCATTGTTGGCCGAATCCCCTAAGGGATCTAGAAGGGGGTGATTGTATTCGATAATGGGATTAGAGGGTAAAAGGAACTAAGTTTATCTTTTTTGTACAAGAATAAGTTTTTGAGGCTTATCCTATATAAACCCAACTCACTACCTCCAACCTTCATCATCATTCACAACACACAAATTCCTAAAAGTCACCTAGAGATTTTCGGTGCTTTATCTTTTTCCTAAACCCTAACCGAAACCCTAATACTCTTATTAGGGAATTTTCGGTTCTTTTGTTTACTATACCGAATTTATACGGGTTAAAACCCTTATCAAGGGTTATCGGTTTTTCATTGTCCTCCATGGTATCGACACATTAAATCCCACACCTAGGATTCGGTATTCTCTACCTTGTTCGACGAATACAAAAACCCTTACTTAGGGTTTCGTTTGTTTTGTTTTTTCATGCAACCGAATTAGGTAAACCCAATTAGGGTTTTGGCGAGCTCAAGGGGTATATGTTTTCGTAACAAGCTCACTAGGTGCGTTAGGTTATTGATTCAACACTGGTTTTAGTTTCGTGAAGGATGACTAGCAATCGACTCATACTTGGATTGACGTGTTTGGTGAGCAACCGCATAGTGATAATTTTAACCACTCTGTTTTCAAGATTGATCGTTTATTCTTTAAACTCAATAACAAAGTTAGTAAATTACATGTTTAATTAATTTGTTAATCTATATGCTGAGAACTAGATCCAGTTCTACTGCATACTCGTAGCTAATTTTGTTACCTATGTGTTAAATCCCAACAAGATTTTGCTTGCTACAACAATAAATTAATGATTTACCCTTTGGCTCAGAATCCTACATTCTAACATACGACAAAGAATCCAAACTAAATTACGATAACATCATTTGATATCACATTTGGAAGCTAACTAAAGAAAATCAACCTGATGAATAGTAAAGGCCAAAATTTGGTTACTCGCCCAGGCTCAAAACTCCATGTTGGAATTGCTCCCATTGGTTTGGAACAATACTAAAATCGACATGTAGTTCTAGTCATGCCAACAAAGAAGCATGACCACACATCTCTTCATAATGTAAAGCCTTCCTCTTTGCTCTTTAAGAAACTTGCCCAGTCTTGTGCTTAATTTCTACTCTATTAGTCTTCTTTTTGGCCTTTGATTTTTTGTCAATTACCCATTTACGACGGAGTATTATTAGTTTAGAGAGGGAATTTAGTGCAAAACAAAAGAAAGTAGGTTCCAAGTAGTAAAACCATACGTAAGCATGCATGGCCATGTATCATGTTGGTTATCTCCTGAATAAGCATTTATTGTGTGTGAATCATCTATTCAAGAAAGTGGAACCCAATCGCCATAGATGAGTGTTTGTTTATGTAATATGAGAATTCGTCCCCATTTGACTCCTTTTTGAATTTGGGGAAAAAAGAAAACTAGGATGAAGAGTTTCCAAGTATTTTAATCACTGAAACAAAGTTTCTATATCAGAAATCAATTTGGCTCTCACGTCTCAGTGTGCAAGTATAGAATCGCTCTGTTTACCATTGAAGAAACTAACCAAATAAAGCATTTTGCTAACTTCATAGTAATTTTCAGAGCCACGTACAAAGTCGATCTTATGAACAACCAATAGTTTTTTTTTTAGTATATACAGGTATAGAAACAACTTGAAAAGAAAACAAGAAAAAGAAGCCTCCAATGTAGGGGTGAGTATCGGGTCGGAACCGACCCGAACCGAGAAAAACCGACCCAAAACCGAAACTCGAAACAGAAATAAATATTTTGCAAACGAGAACCGAACCGAGTTAACCTTAATAAAACCGAAACCGAAGCCGAATAAATGTCGGGTTCGGTTATGTATTCGCAAACCGACTAAGTTGTCGGGTTGAGCCGGAACCGAACGAACCAGACAAAGACCGAATATATATCCCAAAACGCGAACCGAATAAGCTCTGTTCGGCTCGGTTTCAATTTAGTTTGCTCACCCTACTCCAATTTCATTGAAATACTTTTGTTAATGATCATGATTCATGATTAACTGAATAATGAGTGTATCATAAATCTTGGGCTCTTTATTGTTAAAATTCAAAATGTGCCTTGTTATTCTGCAATACAGCCCAAAATTAAGTAAATCAATTAGCCCATACAAAAGCACAAATAGACAAAACCTGCATTTGGAGATAAGGCAAAAATGAAAAACGCCGTTGCCGGGGATCGAACCCGGGTCACCCGCGTGACAGGCGGGAATACTTACCACTATACTACAACGACTAGATTTGATTTTGCAATTAAATAGAGATAACACCTAAATTAATTGTTCCTCTTCATGAAAAAAAAGTTGAACTATGTAAACTTATACTGTTAATTAATTTTTTGAGGTTCAATGAGTATCCCATAAAAAAAAGGTTAAATGAGTATCAACTAAACGAAAAGTAAACTGATACTTTTGATTCTAAAAACATTCAACAAAACACCTCCATGTTGCCTAAGGAATAATGCACTTTTCACTTGAGAGCCATTCAATTTAATATAACCCGTGTAATATAATAAGTTCAGAAAGGAAAGAAAAAAGAACTCAAAAGAACTTCTTAATTGTTTTACATCTCATTTGTAGCATTTTTGTGTAGGTACACATTATTTCTAAACTTTGAACGTAACGAACAAGTTGATCTACCTAATAAAAACAAAACCCCGCGGGGTTGTTTGGGGGGGGGGGGGGGGGGGGGGGGGGTGGTTGTTTTGTGTGGTGGTGTGGTGTGGTTTTGTGTTGTTGTGTTGTTGTTTGTTTGTTCTTGTACTGTAGTAACCTTCATTAAATGACACGTGTATAAGAATAGTAAGCTACTGTTACACTATTTTCTCATCTCTTTTATACACACACAACAATCATAACACACACCCCCATTCACCCACTTTCCTTTTTCTTCTCTCCGCAAATACGGCCAACAAGGATCGCCGGTGAACGGAATAAATTAAATTCCATTGGGGCGACTTTAGTCTATTCTCCAGCACTCTAACATCTTGATCTAACCAGTTTTAGTCACTTCTTTACGCTTTCAATCATCTAAAAAAAATGAACGTTTTACTCTTATGACTTATTCTATTTTTGTGTAATAGATCTATATGGTTTCATCCAACAATAGAAAGTAGTAAGATTTTTTGATTGTGTTCCTACATGTTACATCCATTTTGCAGGAGCTTGAAGGCGCGAGCTACCAAAATATTGGCTATGTGTACACGTATTTTATGTTCAAAGAGGCGACGCATAGTAATTTATAAAACATAGTTTGGTGGTGTCGCTAGATAATAGATAAGACGGTGTCCATGATTGCAATCTACGATAAAAGAAAAATGTTATGCCATGTTAGAACTTGCATTTTTATGAGCTTTTTTAAACAGTTTTTCACTCTCTTTTCCATCTACATGTTTCTGCTTCTTCTAGCATGTCTGCTCCGCTAAAGGCATTTGCGTGTTGCAACTCCTTTGTTTTGGAGTCCCATATTAATAGTTTATGTTTTGTATTACTTATGTTTGTCCTTTTATGATGATCCGTCTTTAATGTTCCAAATTGAACCCGGATTGTTTTTTTTGTTTGGTTCTCTTTACAACATTGGTTAGAATTCATGTAGAAGATTAGTTTGAGATTGTTTAATTAAAGTATACTACTACCTCTGTCCCACATTAAGTGTCCACTATGACTTTTTCAAGTCTTTAATCTTCAACTTTGACCATAAATATATTTGTTTGTGTTATATAATAACGTTAATAAAAAAGTTACAAATTTAAAATATATTTTAAAAGACTTAATCACATACATATATCTTTGCATCAAGTATTATATAACACGAACAAAAATATTTAAAATCAAAGTTGAAGAAAAAAAGACTCAAAAAAGTCATAGTGGACACTTAATGAGTGGGGACGGAGGGAGTAATATCTAACTTTTTTGTATGATTTCAAAATCTAGGTAATTAATTGTTACGTTGTATGATGTAATTTATTTTCAATTTACGAACCTGTTTTTATAATTATAAATTTAGGTTAATTTGATTATTTTTTCATAGATTTGTTATGTTTACACCAGTTACTGAAGTCACAAATTCACAATTACGGAGTATGGTATGAATTAGATAATATAGGAGAATATACATGAAGAATATATGAAGTAAAAATAAAAATTTTGATTCTTGATTTTTGGTAAACCTAAACAATTTTTAAAAAAATGATAGGGTATTGGTATGATAGTCAATGAGTGAAATTGTAATCTATAGTGAATTGGAGAGTGAGAATGACTAATCTATAGACAAATATGTTGGAAAGTAGGGAAAATTACTGCAATGGACCATTTGGAATGGTTTCTCTTAGCAGAGGACCCTAAAAATCCAACTTAGTTTCCATTTGACCAAAAGATTTCGCTCCCTAGTTGAGCGAAATATGGTTTTTTGAAGCGAATACACGGTATACCGTCTCAGCAGCTCGAGTACATTTATAAAAAAAAAATTCAGTATTTCCTCCATACATGGTAGCGGAATTCATAATTTAAAAAAAAATAAGATGGGATGGAATCTTTTGACGATTTCGCTCCAAACATGTGCGAATTGCACAGTGGACTTGACTTCGGAAATAACGATTGGATGGAAACTATGTACGATTTCGCACCATACATGGAGCGAATTGCACTGTTTGGACTTGACATCGATAATACCAACAGTATTTGTTTGTATATGTTGTGAGTAAAATTTATTTTTGTAATATTGTTGTTTCGAAGCGAAAAAAGAAGAGAAGAAGTAGAAGAAAGATTACTATAGAAGTTTTGTATAGAGAAAAGGTAGAAGAAGAAAAGTTGTGAGCTGTGGTGGTGGTGGTGTTGCTGTGCGGCCGGTGTGATCCGACGTGTGGTGTTCAGTGGAGTGGTTTGCTGTGTTGTGGTTTGCGGTTGTAGTGATAATTTTTCTTATTTGATATAAGGAAAATTACAACTTAAAAAGTTTTTTTTTAACCTTATCATTATTAATTATTTGTTATGTATATGTGTTAATATATAGTTATTATGTTTTAGATCCTCCAGAAGTGCTTTGACACTTAGAAAGCAACTTTCCGTTGATTAAGGTGATTAGGAAAAAATAAGGAGCACCCGGAAGGAAGTATTAATAAGGAAAACGTTGTTTTTTGGTTGGTTGTTTAGATATAGATAAATCAGGAGAATTGTATTTAATACACTTTATGAGTTTCGCAAATAAGAGTTTTAAAAGATGACACGGAAGCTTTCCTTACTAACAATTCAATGGTCATGAGATACAATTTGGTAGGGAGGAATTTTGCTTGATAACGGTTAAGATTTGGTGTAGAATATAGTGATGATCTTTACACGTCCTTTGGATTTAAGAATAAAAAAAAAAAATAGACGAATTGGGAAGTCACATGTAAATGTAATAAATAATAGCCAAATAGTTGATAGATATGAATTTTAAGCGAAAGTTTAATAGTTTTGATAGTCTAGGATGCTGTGCCAGTTTGCTATAAGCCTAATTGCATATGTGTTATTGAGGTCAAGAGCCTAAGAATAATGTCCCGAAATGGTGGTTAAGCTTAGTAGATGATATAAACATGTGGGAAAAGTATCCATGGGGTTCGTACATATGCTAAATGTGTACCTGGCATTAAAAGATATCGAAACCCCCAAGACTTTGTGTGATCGGTTAATGCTCGATACTGTCCTATTCGGCGTCCCTGCAAGTATACATTGTCGGGCTTACATGGCCTTCAAGGTATGTCAATGTTAAATTCATATTTATTTATCTATATGTATTATGTGATTTAATTTCAAACTAGTAGTTATTTTATAGACGTGATATTTGGAGGGCTATAAATAAAGGCTCTTAATATATTATACACATGTTGATCGTCACCCTAGAGCATTTGCTTGGTTTTAATGGTAGACGTTGTTTATCGATCATATCTTAGCCTTTTTTGAGTGAAGAAATTAATTAATCAAGTAGTTTTTTTTTTGTATAGCATTATAATATTTTAATTGTATAATCTATAATGTCCTTTTTAATTTGTAAGGGAACTGAACTATTAGAGAGAATAGAGAGCAATGGCCTTTGAGGCTAAGCGGAGTGGTGATTTTGTTGTTATTATTTTTTTTTTGTTCCAAGCCGATTATTCTTGATGGCATATTTTGAACCACCACAAATACCGACGGTTGTTTCAAATGACCTTTATCAACGTGTTGCTGAACCAATATGTATTGATAAAGAGATTGCCAACAAATGTTTGACCAATATAAAAAGATATGAATACATTGAATAAGAATTTTAAGTAAATTTTTTGTGTTATATTATAGGTTTATATTATAAAATGAAAAACTAGTTTATATATATATATAATAATTAAAGGATGGAATTTGAACGCTTCTGAGATGCCGAATAATGTAAAACGGAAATCATAACATGGCAACTAATTCATAAAAGACTGTTACTCTAGTCAAATAACTTCTTTGAACATGAAGGTTTATCTGTTTTTTTCTTTCGTTTACCACCATCTTCAAGTTGGTCGGAACCACTAACATATGGGGATAACTCCACCAGAAACATAAACATTAGCCACTTTTGATAAGTTTGAGTTAGCTTACGAGAATCTATCGATGTCTGATAACATCATCAAATAGACAAGACCTAATCCAAACTACAGTTACTTTTCTTAATATAAGAGAGAAGGTTACGGAGTTTTTTCGTCGTATCCCAAACATTTGGTTATAAGATTGCTTTCATTGATTGCTTGAAAAGTTGGCTTAACTCTACTGATCTAACGAAGTCTACAATCACATCAACAAATTTTCCTCAGTGGGAGAATGAATCTCCATATTGGTGTATAGGACCTTGAATGTCATTTTAAAAAAAATAAAATATGGATTAAAATGTTTTATGAGACTGTTTGAAGTTGAACACCTCTAAAATGTGAGTATATATAAGTGTTGACCCGACCACTCACGTCATTAATAGTATTTATAGCATAAACCCAATCTATTCAATAATTTTAAAACATTCAATGTGTGGGCTGCATTTACTTTATTAAATAACTATACTAAATAAAGACTCTCAATCCCTTTCATTTACTTTTTACTGCACATACAAGGACTACTTCACGACATGTTTTTATTGATTAAAAATTTAACACGATTTATGACATGATTTGACAATTCAATTTACTTTTACTGTAGCAGACAAGACTACTCAATACAGTGGTGATTTTATTCATCTATTGATTTTTCAAATGACAAATTCATAAATATATATATTTACAGAATAAAACTCCTAAAATATCAAAACTTAAATTATTACATTTACAGAATAAAAACTCAAAATAACAAAACTTAAAAAATACAACAAGTCAACTTAACACATAACCAACAATGTTAATTGCATCTTTATTTTGTTCCAAAACAAATTCTAAATTATAGACATTTACAGAACAAAAACCTAAAATAGTCAAAACTTAAAATACGAACAAGTGACACACTTTGATACTTAAATATCTATCAACTTAACTACATTACCAACAAGATTATTTCAATACGTAAAGCTCACTAAATAAACAATACATCACATATAAAAATAATATATAAAACTATATACAGATACTAAAACATCGACGAACATGCACGTAATCATTTTTTCATTCTCTAAAACTAAACCTAATTCCTAAAATGCCAAACCAAACCCTAACCCTAAAAAAACATTACACCCTAATTTCTCTACATAGGGGATTTCGCTCCACCTATAGCGGATATCTTCTCCCTCAAAAATAAATAAGCACGAGTATCGATCCCACTAGAAACTATTTATATTAAAAAATTAATTTCGCTCCAGATATGGAGCGAAATCATTTATTGCTATGGCCCGCTTAGATTTCATGTAATCGAGGCATGCAGAAACTATTTATATTAAAAAATTAATTTCGCTTCAAGTATGGAGCGAAATCATTTATTGCTATGCCCGTTAGATTACATGAAATCGAGGCATTCTGAAGACGTGACACGTTAATTCGCTCCAAAAAACCATATTCGCTCCACCTATGAGCCCGAAATCTTGTCAAAATGAAAATTGTGAATTTTGGGTCCCTCTGCAGAGAAACCCCTTCCAAATGTCCTCTGCGGTAATTTTTCATTGTAGAATAGGTATGTTCAATAAAAGTCATTGTAGAATAGGTTGATAGACTATGGTTAAAAAAAGAATAGGTTGATAGACTATTTATAGGGTGTGGAGTGACTAATACCTACAAGAAATTGTATGTATAGGTAAGGGGATGAGGTGAGATGGCTAACAATATGTTGGAAGTAGCCATTGTAGAATAGGTATGTTCAATAAAAGTCATTGTAGAATAGGTTGATAGGACTAGGTCAAAAAAGAATAGGTTGATAGACTATTTAATATAGTGTGAAGTGACTGATACCTGTACAAGAAAATTACCATATCCAATCAGAGAAAAAACAAGTATGATTTTACTTTAGTTTTGCTTCAGACAATGTAAATTTAAACACTGAAAAACCTCTGAATCTAATGCAGAACATTTTATAAATAATTTTGATAATAGTAATAGGCGTCCAGAAGAAATTATGTTCAGCAACCAGGTTGCAATGCGCGGCAAAGTAGGATCTTGTAGTTTAATAGCATAAATGTTTTATGTTCCTTTCATGGCACAAGTTATGTTACTGGGGATAAAATTGAATTCTTGGAGATTAAATAGAACTGATCATATCAATGTTATATACCTGTTGTTTGATCTATTCAAACTTCTATATGAAAAAAGATACACTGATAAGATACAAGACCAATCGATGACATGGGTTTATACTGTCTTCGAATACACATAGGCTTGCTACTTTCATTATCATGAGCCTTTTATCATTGTCACAGGTTGCAAGAGCATGGTGTTACTATTTTAGTGACAAGAGTGTTACTAATTTTAATATGAGTAAAAAAGTGATGGGTTAAGGAGTTGTAGACTTGTAGCCAAGGTGTAAGTTGCAACTAGCTAACTGTGATGTAATGAGTGGGAATGTACGCGCGTTGCGGCGGGTCTGATTTGTAGCCGACACATGTTCTTTATTTGACTGGGCGTTTTTTTTGTAATCATGGTTTCTGATCTTTTAGCTGACTAATTCACAGGACTGACTATTTGTCGTTGGACAAAAATTCCGCAGTTAACTTATGTCCCAATCATTTTTGTGTCGCTCAAGTTATCACAATATTAACATTAGGTGTGAACTAATAACCAAATTGTAGCCAACACTATAAATTCTAAATGTCTAAACTATAAATATTTTTATTTACTAAATGTACATTGAAGAAGGAAATAATCATAACCACAAAAAAGAGAACATAATTAGCTGCAATAATAACTCTCATGTGTTAGCTAGGCAAAACAACAGTGACCATTAGGCTGAATGATTTTGGGCCGAACACCAAAGCAGTCCAACGTATGTTAACCCAACAAAAAACATAGCTTTTGTCGCCTACAATATGGGTGTTAGTGTATAAGTAAATGTAAACTCTGAAAAGATTAGATACATATGTAGTATCATGGATTTAGTTTAAAGTTTACAACTTTGTGCTTAATCGATAGTTGATATTAGATATAATATATAACTCCATGTGATATCCGTTAAAAAAAACTAAGATACTCTTTTTTGACATATTTTTTTCCTCTATTGCAATAATAATGAAATAAAGTAGTATTATATAGTTGTATATCAATATATGCTTAACTATTTCAAAGAACTTAAGAGTTAGGATAACACAAATATGAAGTATTATTACAACATATATAAGTACAACATTTTTTTTCGTTTATATACTATTCCTAATACGTTTTTCTCGCACACATAAGTAGTTTGGACATTATTAGAGGGATAGGTATCATAACACCATAACACCACTTTTTGAGTGTCACGTCAGCTTTAACACAAAAAAAATCCCAGGTAACCATAGCAGCACTTTAACACCACTTTTTGGGCCTCACTAATTTTTTTTTCACAATTTTAAAACTAAATAAATTTATTTCATTCACAATTTAAAACTAATTTTTTTATTTTTTAAATTAAAATTAAAAAAACAAAAAAACATTATTAAACAAAAAATAAACCCATTAATTTGGGTCTTCTACCCGGAACACACACACAGTAAAACGCACACACCACACAAAAACTTAAATTTAAAACAAAAAAAAGGAGAAAAAAAAAGAAAATCACCGCTTAGGCGTTATTGTGTCCAACGTAAAGCCCAACAGGCGGTCCCCCCTATCCGATTCCCGGTGTCATAAAGCCGAAACGAACGTTGCCGAATCACCAACGGCGTGATTACACCGTTTTGCTCTTAATGAAATGATGAGAATATTTTTTCACAAATTCCTTTTTGAAAAACATTTTAATATTAGAGCAATAACTTTTATTTCACAAGAATTACAATACTGTCTTTGAGGAAACTAAAGAATAAATTTATTTTTAACAATTTACATTTTGGGGAACCACATATAATCTCATCATGGCGTGCTATGGCACGGCCTATACACTTCCTAGTAAACCTAAAGACAATGCTGAATATCGTCATTCCCACTCGTTTAAAGAAATTCGCATATTTTTAAAACAAAACAAACATGATAGCTCGCGCAGTGGTGATGCATATTCCGCCAGCGTAGCGGGGGTGACTTGTAATCAACGCATGTATTTTATTTCATTGAGCATTTTTTTAACAATCACGGAATTTGAATAAGTATTTATCGTTGGATCGAGTATAGTTCTTTTTTTTTTTACTTATTTGGTTAACAAAATATGTGGTATTCGTATTTATATAATATGACATTTACCTGGAATCATATATACTTAGTGGCGTCTATGAGTTTACGGAGGCCCTGTGCAAAATTCAATTTAATAACAAAAACGGGGCCTAAAACAGATGGTAAACAATTTTCTAAAGAGATCAAATGTGAAATAATCGTTTTTAGAGTGCCTCGGCTAGCATTTTCACTGCAACTTCTTAAATCAAATACTTGTAGTCGCTTTTATAGAATATATACACATATCATATATAAATTTTGAGGCCCCTATAATTCGGAGGCCCTGTGCGATAGCACACCTCACACACCCTCATATACGGCTCTGTATATACTACATGTATTTACTTATTAAAGTTCATAAATGTTAACGGGGCTTGAAAGACCAAAACGGCATGACTTGGATTTTTGGGCGTAAAAAGTTCATAAATATTAAAGACCAAAACGGCATGTTTACAGCGTAAATGTAACATTTCTCAATTTCAGGTCATTCTAACGACTCCTATTTTTCGTCACCAATTTATTTTTTGGTCCGATAACGCGTTTACTTTAATTGAACTTTAAGCTAAATCCGCGTAGATTAAAATAATCAATTAACGTAAACAGTCCCAAATAAATTAAAGGTTTCGTCCACACAAGTGTTATATAATTATAAGAAGATAATATATTAACCCGCGTATTTTTATTTTTATCGGGCACTTAAGACGTCGTTCGCATAAAATACAGTTAAACACACCCCGAAATTACCTACTACATAGTCTCTTACCAACACACTTTTAAACCTTAAACACAAAATTTAATCAATTCTTGTGTTAATACCCACTAGGGCCGAATTATGGGATCAAAACAACTAGAAAATCTTCTAATGATTCCCTAAGTACTTTGTACAAACCCTCTTTAATTAATGTTAGCCCTTAATGTTCCCTAGTTAGGCTTATTACACAATGGATAAAGACTATTTTGCTCTTTCTTCTCTTGGATGCCGCGGTAATAATCAAACCAACACACAAAATCATAAGATTTCCATAATCCTTGGTAAATCTGGTACCATGATATTCTAATTAAGACATGTACTAGGATGTTTTATCAAAACCATGTCTTGCTAACTAGAAGCCTAAAAAACCACCTAGTAGATGGCTCGTTTGGTTTTGTAAGGAAGCTAGGAAAGTTAACTAGTATTCCATCTTTCCCTATAAATAACCCAGGTACATTCACCATTTAACACCTTTACAACTCACAAACACTCAAACAACTAAAACACATATTTGCCTCCCTTGTTCGAGTCACAAACCACAAACAAACACTTCCATTAGTTCATTCGAATCCACAAACACAACTAGGATAATCATACGAGTGCACAAGGAATACACGAGCTAAGGTTGGGTGTTTATAAAGATTTAAAGCTTAGGGTTTGGTATTTTGATATCTTTATAAAACACGTGGGTTATTCCCCCCCGCATTCCCCGCTCCCCCCTCCCCCCCTCCCCTCCCACCCACACCCGCCACCCCCCCGCCTAACGTCTCGCTACATTAACTCGCTGTACACTCGAACCAAGAACGCTAGGACTCTTGTAAGTCACGTTTGAACCTATACAAATCGTATTATACTCGTTTTCCTTATTAACTGGCCAATATGTCATGTTAATATATAAATGATACGCTAACGTGAGTTCATGCATATTAAATAAAAAAACAACTGTTTATACGCATGTTATACTATAAACGACCTTGGTAGTGGCGTTCAACAGGTAAAGAAAACGACAAACCACGTGACTTAATAACAAGCAAGATCTAAACGTTTCGTTTATATAAAACTTGGACACTAAGCAAACAAAAACCCTTTTGCACGTATTTTACGAAAACCATACGAAACTTTTAAAGTACACACGACATGATGGCTAGGAAAAGTATATTCAACCTTATCTAACGTGTGCATGTGGCGAACACGACCCTTACACATGTTAAATAAGCTCACATTGGTTACTAGTATACTAACGAGTCCTAAGAAACACTAGAAAGCTTAACGAGCCACTTGTAGTCTCGTTAAATCCAAACAAACCACATTTGGGCCCAACAGGCCCAACAGTGGGGACCGTAGCTTATTAATAATCTCATTCAAGCTTATTGTGGATTAAGGACTTATTTAACTCGTAAGTAATAAGCATACATGAAAAGAAAATCCTAACAGCCGTGAATGGCCCATACTCCCAAACAGCCCAACGACATATCTAGAGGTCTTAACTTATTAATAAGCTCTACACTTAGTAAAGGAGCCTAGATGCTTATGGCTCACATGACCCTTAAGGTATAGTTAAAAACCAACCTAACCCCTAATGGGCTTGGTGGCCCATTTACGTGACTACCGTAAACCCATAAGCCACAAATAAGCTTTGGCAGCTTATTTGTGAGCTTAAACAGCTTAAAGGAATTATACTAACCCTAGACAAGCTAATGGACCCAAATGAATCGAACCCACTTCAATCCGCACCCTTGATTCTTCTAATCATTGCCAAATGATTTTGAGTCGTTTGATCATTTTGTGTGTAACTGAGGATCGCCAGCGTGTCATTCCAATGGGGAGTCATTGTGCTAGTTATGTGAGTAGTTTAGCACAAAATCCCACCACTAAGTGTGCTTTCCCATGGCTGACGTGGCCTAGAGCTTGAGTGGCCAATGATTGCCTCTTGATTTGACTGATTTAATCCTTCCATTGTTCTTGTGAGCTTATAAATTTACTTCCGTACCCCTTAATTTTTATTTGCCCTTTGATAATGACAGCTTGGTGAAATGAAAACGAAGATGAATAGTAAATGGGTCTTGGCGCCAAGTTTATAACTGAACGAGTTAATTCAGTTTTAGACTTTGACATATTAGCACAATTAGCCCCTCTCTTTGGTTAATACAATTTCAAGTATAAAATGCCTTTGGGAAATGACAATATGAGTCCCTGGAGTTTATTGAAAAGGGAATGGTTAGGATTGGGCTTATGAAATGGGCTTTTGGGCTCTTTGGTATCCGGGTATGGTTTTTTAAGACTTTTTAAGGCCCATTAAGGTTCCAAGGGCCCAATAAGAGGTGAGGGGTTATTTTTGGACTTTTTGGGTCTTGTTGACTTTTGTTGACCAAGATTGACTAGAGTCGATTGTAGATTTGACTTTTTCTACGCTTTGCTTCCGGCTTTTGTACACTCTTCCGTTCCCATGTCCGTGCTTGCCCATTTTTGACGGTTTTCTTATGATTTTTGATATATTCGTTCCTGCACACACACAACACAAATACAAGCACATTTTTGCTATTTTTGGTCTGTTTTGGGTTTAATTGGGTTATTTTAGGTACAAACGGATATGCGTATTTTACACTTATCATTTCCCAAGAGCCATCAAGTAAATACAAATATAATAAACATGTGCGCCACTACACAAGTGATAACAGTATATAAAAACTAGCAAGATATTGTAGTTTATATATTAAGTCGTTAGCCTAAACTTGTAGACTAAGACTGGCCGTATTTACTTAAATATTTGACGGTGTGATTCATTTGCTATACTTTTGATATATTTATTATTCATAGAGGACTACCTACTGAGGTGAGTTCATAGCCCCATATTTTATAATTATTTAAATGATTTACATCTTTGGGGTGAGAACATGCTTTGTTTTATAAATTTGACGCAAGTGTACATTTTATACTATGATTACGTGTTTGCCTAAGTAGCGATAATCCACTGAGCCCTTTCATCATGAACTGTCAATTGCTAGATTACAAGCGCGAATGTTATAAATAGATCTATTTGGGATTGACGTCCCCGTTTGGGTGAGTAGCGCTCACTGTGCAGGTCTGTCGGAAAACAAACGTATACCATGTCGGATTTGGGATGTTGCGGGTTAGAACATCATTCATGGGCAAATGTTGGCAATTTATTGCATTCATATACATCGTGCTTCGGTGTCATGAGCTTAGGAAAACGTAATTACTTTTTATGATGTTTGCATCTGTTGCTTAATCATACACTTGGAAATCTTGCGGTCCTACAATTGATTTACATAAACCTATGAATTCACCAACTTTATGTTGACGTTTTAAGCATGTTTTCTCAGGTCAATAAGGCATGAGGTGCCCAGATACATTGGGGGTCATTCTTTGAAGAGAGTCAATACTAAAGATTTGGGTCATATTACATTTTAGGAACATTTGTTATAAACCAAAATCTTTACTTATATTGTTGAACAATTTGAAGCCCTGAGCTTATGTAATGAACAAGTATTTTGTTAATCCAATGTATCTTTTTAAAACGACACGTTTAGTGGTCGTTCTCATATCTTGTGCTATTGATTTATGAAGTAACGCCCTCGGATATTCAACATTCCGCTGCTACCCAGATTTGGGGGTGTTACAGATTGGTATCAGAGCCAAGGTTATAGAGAACCAGGTCAAAAGTTTTTGTCAAGACTATAACCATTTTCAAACACTTTATTCAGAAACGTGGTTTGCACGGGACATACATATATTACTTGTTTGCATCTAATATATGTGCTTACATGACATACACTATTTTAGCATTAGTTGTTTACTAAGTGCGCACATGATTGATATACGCGTATATAAATTATACTAAGTATATTACTATAAGAGTCTTATAAGTAATACTTATATAAGTTATTTTTTCTTTTTACAGTAGTCATGTCTTCTGCATCATCCTCTGTTACCTACACTTCCGTCTACACCGATTTCGAGCCAGGCAGGGTCTTCTGGGGAGCCGATGAGGAGATATCTGATGGAGGCATTCCGTGAGTCATCGTATACGGATACGATGGACTCCCGATGCAGCTGGTAGCCCCACCATCACCAGATTACATTCCTGGCCCCAAGGATCCAGAGATACCGCCAGTACCACAGGATGAGGATAAGCGTGAGCCTATGTTCATACAGCCACAGGATCTTGACTACGTGCTAGAGCCTATATACCTTGAGTATATACCACTGGAGGATGAGCATGTGTTTCCGGTTGAGGAGAAGCCATTACCTCCTGTTGATTCACCCACTACTGAGTCACCGAGGTATGTTGCTGAGTCGGATCCTGAGGAGGATGAGGATGATGAGACAGAGGATGGTTTGGTTGACTATCCCATGGACGGGGGAGATGATGGAGATGATGATGATGGCGATTCATCTGGGGATGACGCCGATGATGAGGATGAGGACGAGGAGGAGGAGGAGCACTAAGCTCCGACTGACTCTGCTATTATTGTACCTACTGTTGAGCCTATTTCCCCACCTGAGGGAACAGAGCCTGTTATACCACCACCCTCCACCGACATTACTACCACTGGAGCTAGGATTACTGTCTGGCTTCAGACTTCCATATCCCTTCCACCAAAAGACTTCTAGCCATGACTACTCTATCACCATCACCACCTATCTCACTATCACCACCCTCTGCAGGGGAGCGCCTTGCTAGGTGTACAGCCCCATCTGCACATTCATCACCACCACCTGTACCATCACCATTACTACCATCATCTGGGTGTCCAACCCAAATCCAGACACTCAGGATAACCTCCACTCAGGCCCTGATTGATGCGGTTACTGCCGCATTACCATCATCTCCACTGCCACCACTACCACCATCTCTATACATACCACTACCTATTAATCGTAAGAACGATGTTCCTAAGTCCGATCTGCCACCTCGCAAGAGTTTGTGTTTGTCCACTCTAGGCTCCAGATATGAGATCGGAGAGAGTTCTACTGCTAGACCTATCGGAGGTCGGGGGGATAGATTATAGGTTTGTCAGCATTGTAGATGCTGAAGCAAGATGACAGGGGATTAGTAAGATTGGGTATGGTATTAGGGATACTTGGGTAGATCCGGCAGAGGCAGTTCCTGAGATAGCACCTATGATCGTGAGA
>BQNB010072721.1:0-32341 GCA_026074375.1 Tanacetum coccineum
AATTTTATTAACAAAAATTTCAAAACTCCTCCTTGGAGTATGATCCCTTTGCACAGTTAGTCCTTTAATGGGATTTTTCCTTTTTTCCAAAGTCCAGATTTTTCACAAGGAAATGAAAAACCCCCCCTCGAAAATATACCAATTTTACAGAAAAACTATCAAATATTCGAGAGATCATTGTTTTGATAGGATTTTGAAAACGTTGTGAATTTTTCAATCAGAATCCAGGGTGGTGTACGTGAATGGGATTTACAAAAACACATGCTTTGACAATGAGAACACATTTGTTTATCAAAATAACTCATTCTCAAATCATGATCCAGTAATGGCATTTCAAGAAATTTTGATTAAAATATCGAATCATAAATCTGATTTGAATGAGAATTCATATGTTTTTGTTTAAATTATGTTTTTGGACTTTTACATTTTTTATTTTTTATTTGATTTTTGTTTTGAAAAAACATCAAGGAAATCTTTTTGTATTTTTTTAATTTTTTTTTTGTTTTTGAAAAACGTATTTTACAAGTTTGATGTATGATCTTTTTCAAGAAGATAACTTTACCAGACTTTCCAACTATGTTGGAGTCATACATCTCATATCAATGCGATGAACTAAGTATTCAAAGCGTTCTTTTAGAAGAGCTTTGGTAAATAGATCCGCAAGTTGGAATTCAGTTCCAACAAAGTATAATTCCACCGTTCCCTTTTCAACGTGTTCTTTAATACAATGATACCGGATGTTTATGTGTTTAATACGCGAATGTTGAATCGGATTGTATGAGATAGCGATAGCGCTATTTGAATCGCAATACATTGGTATTTTGTTGTACTTGTATCCATAGTCTAGCAGTTGTGTTCGCATCCAAATGACTTGTGCACAACACGCAGACAATGATACATATTCAGCTTTAGCTGTGGACATCGCAGTACAATCTTGCTTTTTAGAACTTCAGCTCACGAGCTTTTCACCTAGAAATTGTAAGCCTCCTGAAGTGCTCTTGCAATCGTCTTTGCATCCTGCATGGTCTGCGTCTGAATATGCAATTAGTTCAAATATGAAATCCTTCGGATACCATAGGCCCATGTTATAGGACTGTCTTAGGTACCGAAAGATCCTCTTAACCTCTTTGAGGTGTTTGACCGTAGGACGTGCTTAATAACGAGCACAAACAAATATGGCAAAAGCAATATCTGGTCGACTGGCTGTTAGATAAATAGCCATCTCAATCATTCCTACGATAAGTCATTAATACATAAAGTTCTTGTAAATCAGCATCCAGTCTCTCAGTGGCCATAGGTGTGCTCATGGAGACACAATCATCCATACCATGTTTCTTTAAAAGCTCAATTGCGTATTGTGACTGACTAATGAATATGCCACGGGGTGATTGATGAACTTGAAGTCCAAGAAAGAACTTTGTTCACCCATCATAGACATCTCAAAGTTATTTTTCATGACGTTTGCAAATCATTTTGAAAAATCTGGATTTGTAGGCCCAAACATAATGTCATCGACATATACTTGGACAAGAAATATGTCTCATCCGTGCTTGTGAATAAAGTCGGGTCAACAATACCTTTAGTAAAATGATGTTCAATCAGGAATGAAGACAGTTTGTCATACCATGCTTGTTGGGCTTGCTTGAGACTGTATAGGGCTTTCTTCAACTTGTATACATGGTCGGGAAAATCTGGATCGACAAATCCATCAGGTTGGCTAACATAAACTTCTTCTTTCAATGGACCATTAAGAAATGCAGTATTAACATCCATCTGAAAGATTGTGATGTTTTTGTGTGCAGCAAATGCAACAAACATCCTAACAGCTTTAAGGCGAGCAAAGGAGCGAATGATTCCTCAAAATATATGCCTTCTTCCTGTTTGTAACTGTAACACCCCCAAAAATCACAACGCAGCGGAATACCACTTGGGGTGCTACTTCTTAATACACAGCGCTAGATACAAGAGAACGACCTCTAAATGTGTCGTTTGTAAAACAATCTCGTTGATTTTCTGAAATCCAAAATAATAGTTGTCCCATAATTGCATCACCATGAAAAACTTGAATGTAAAGACTCCAATGCCACACATCCAATAACCAGCTCTAATTCACCTGAGAAAACATGCTTAAAAGTGTCAACATTAAAGTTGGTGAGTTCATAGTATTTTTGTAAATACAAATGTTAACCAAAGTTCTGTAAAATGGGTAAGACCATTTAACTCCTTAAATTGTCCATTCCAAATTATGTATGATATAGAAATCAATAGTTTGGTAAAATATGCCTGACTATTTCAATCCCTAAATAGTCACAAAAGTATAAGTATAAAAGTTGGATCTCCATTCTTCCAAGTATGTATTGCCAATTTATTCAAGGCAACGTAAAAACCCTGTGTGTAATAAACCATGATTACGATTACTCTAAGTTCATGAAACCGCTATGTAGACTTAATTGTATGCCAATCTTTTCAGGCACTGTGAGTGTTCATTTTCATGTAACGTTGTTGCGCTGGCCCTGAGTCTACCAAGCCAGTCGCCATCCGATATTTGTTGTGCTGGCCCTGAGTCTACCAAGCTAGTCACGTGATCCGACATGGTATAACGTTCGTTTGCCTAGTGATCGCTAATCATCCGAACGGGGACTGTCAATCCCGAATAGATCTATTTTATAACATTCGCGCTCACCCTCCGAGTGATTCTCAGTTCATGCAACCTAAGCTAATCCGTAATCATATAAGTGAAAATAAAGTTGTTTCAGTTTCATAGATGAAAAACAAGTATTTGTAGACTCACGCTAGATATGAGAATGAGTAATGGAAAATTCAACCAAGTAAAATGCGTTTGAAAACATGTTAAAACGAGTTGTAAATGACACGTAACGAGTTTAAAAAATCAAACACGTAATTGAATTTGTAACAAGCATGTTCTCACCCCAAAAATATGTGTAAAACATGTAAAACGTGGGGCTATGAAACTCACCTTGATCAAAGACCACGATCAAATAATCCAAATAAATCACAACCGAATCTGCAACGATCTCGACCACTCCAATAAATAGTGTCGCTCGATTATAATACACGTGTTATATACAATAACGATGCGTACATCGTGATGACGAAACATACATATTTTGTATATGCATCCTACATACAAACATGTGATGAAAATCCACTTGCATCGTCTTTAACCCATAACCCTTTAGTGATTTTTATATATATCTACTAATTTCCGTCCAATCAAAACTTATCTCGAAATTCATAGAAAGTTACTATTTTTTTAGACTCTTCGTTTTTAGGACCTAACAATGGTTCTTAAAATAATTAATTGAAATATATATATTAATCTACCTTATTTTATCACTAAAATCGTACTCATAAGGTATTAATATTAATTAAAATATCTGTTGACTTTACGTTGACCTTTAGTCTTGACCCGCTATATCTCAATTTTAAAACCAACAAGCCTCGCGACAAAGTAAAACGTCATTACGAACAACTTTCGTGTTTCGCCGGAAGGCCGAAACGTACTCGAAAGTCTCAAATCGTTTAATTAATAGATCTTCAGATTTAATACATATTAAAAGTAACTTATTTTCTACTAAATTGAATATTCCGAATTCGCACTCTAATTTCTCGTTATTGGGATTTTAAAAGTACGATTATATCAAAATACGTACGCAAAGATAAAATTTGTTATATTTTGTAAACCAAAGTCTAACTTTTCAACATCTCGTACTCCGAATCCCATGTTCCTTTTTATGCTCACATTTATCCGTTATAAAAACGCGCCAAAGTCTGTTTTTAGCTCAAAACTCATCTAAAATACATTTAATATTGCTTATACATTAATATCAATCCCGTTTTAAATATTAATATAATATTTTACTTAGACGTCACAAGTTTAAACAGATTTCATCACATATACTTTAAATCGATAATAAATGAAACAATTAATATATTTATGTAGCCAAACAAAACCGCACGCCTTTTGTGGTCTAATTAACACAGACAACAACCCCCAGCTGTTTGACAGCCAACCCGACACACCCTCGTCGGTTGTTAACCCACAAACCCGACCGCACCCGCTGCGTTGCAAACCCAACCAAACAAACAACCACCCTTGTTGTTTCGCTAAACCAAACGTATCCTTGGTTGTCTTCTCTAAACCCAACGCACCCCTTGGTTCTTATTTTAACCCAAACGCACCCTTTGGTTCTTATGTTAACCCAAACGCACCCCTTGGTGCAAATCTGTCCAACCAAACGCACCCTAATTTTTATAACAAAACCAAACGCACCCCATGCGGTGGCTGCCCCAACCAAATGCCCCCTATCCGACGGCTGCCCCAACCAAATGCACCCTATCCGGCGGCTGCCCCAACCAAACGCACCCTACACGGTGTTATAAACACCAAACGCACCCTAATCTACACCAAACCAAACGCACCCCGCTGTGGTGAAACACCACAGCCAAACGAACACCCTAAACGCACCCTCGTTGGTCATAAGCACGAACCAAACGCACCTAAATCTGTCCTAAATCCAACGCACCCTTTGGCGCATTTACACAACCAATACGCACCCTAATTTGTGCTAACCCAAAACCGGATGCACCCGCTTCGGGTGGTGGCTGTTCCACAACAAACGCACCCTTTTTGGGTGGTTTTACAACCAAACGCACCGCTTTCGTTGTTAAACCCAAACAACACGCACCCTGGTGGTGGTTTTAAACCCGGACGCACCCTATGTGCTGTCGAACCACCTAAACAAACACCTTTTTTTGGTGTTAATGGTGGTCACGATGATGATGATGATGTAGGGTGGTAGGTGGCCGGCTGAGGCGTCGAAAGGGGGGGGGGGGGGAATGGCGCGTGGTGGCGAGTGAGTATGAGGATAGGGTAGATCGGGTCACTAAGAGTATATTTGGTCTCGGCCGGAAAAGTCACAGGAAAACTTTTCCAGTGACCGGCGGCGACGGCGGTAGGCCGGCGGCCGAAAAATCATGGTGGGGGAGAGAGTATTATAAATGTGTGTTAATTTGTATTACAAATGAAATAAAAGTTATATATTTTTATATATATATTAAACTTTTAAATAAAAGTGTCAAGTTACAATTAGGTTAGGGTTCATTTTGTAACTTTTTAATGAGTTTTTGATAATTATCGGTCCGGGACTCGTTTGAGTGACTTAACGGATGTTTCAAAATACGAAACTTGCGCCATTGTTTTCCAAATCATTTTTCTGATAAAAATGAGTATTTATTTGATAATATATACATAAATATTTCTAAACATTTATAAAATGTTCGTTATTTATTTGGTGAACCGGTTACGTCCGTTTCAAAGTAAAAATAAAACAACTTTTAACCCGTATATTTGCGTTATCAACAAACGTTACTGAATAAATAGTGACTAATGTATTTAAATTTTGTATTAATAAAAAAGTGTAAATTAATTATAATTTAATTATTTTCTCGTTTCTAAATCTTGCGAGGGCATTTCAGTCACCTTCTGGCTGTTTTCGGGTCTCGGTCAAAATTAAAAAGTTATCAGGAATGTCGTTTTACATCAAATTGCTTTAGAGTCCGTAAAATGAAAACGTGATTTAGCTGCTCGTTTTTGATAAATCAACCTAGGAATAACATATATCTTCTTTAAATATGTTCCGAAAAATTACCGGTTACGCGGTAATCGCTTTTATGTGAAAATAAAAGACCAAAAGTCAAAAGTCAAGTCAGACTTGAAAAGTCAAAGATTGAAATCGTCATTCAAAATTTCGAAAATTCTCGGATGTTACAGTACCTACCCCTTAAAGAAATCTCGTCCCGAGATTAAATTGTTTTAGCCGATTGTGTGACTAAGGAAAGACTTAAGGTTTAATAAACTCGTTCTAAACAAGACGCTGATAACTTTATTCAGCAAAATTCGGTGTTTCTACACTTCTCAATCTACCAAAAATTTTGGCTAGGTTTGTCTAGGATATTTAATCCATCAAAATGGGTATCTCAAAATATATCATTACAGATCTTATGACTGGTATAACCGCGTTATATGGAAAGTCTCATTATAGTGAAAACCTCAAGAAGAAAGTGTAGTCGCGTGAGTATGTTTGTATAAGTTTCTAAATGTCCGAGGACGGAGTCTCGTTTCTACTATCTGTAAGGTTCGATGATTCACATCAACGTGGCTTATGGATGTAAGTACCCAACTTACTTGGCAGTACTAGGATTTATCACGACCTAAGTCTCCATACTAGTGGCCCGATATGAATAGTCCGACTATCTATTTCGTCGATAGGTGTTTATCTCGTTTAAGGGGAGTTGCATTACCTATTGGATAAAGTTGTATCAGTCGGGACCGCTCCAGGACCCAACAGCAGCGACCATAACGTCAATACTATAACAAATGGTGATGGGATGCCGAGAATGAGGACATTTCGAGAAACAATATTCCCAGAATAAAGTTTAACAAATGGGAGGAGCTCGCGGAAGAGCTTATGCGATAGACGCGGAACTATGGGTACTCAGTTCGCTAGTTTGAGATGAATCAACTCCATTAACTCAAGTGTGTAACAAGTCTGTTAGTTCCACGAACAGTTCGTGATCGCGAGGATTAGCAACGGCAAAAGTAATAACTTAAGAATGTGATAAGGTAGCTCCAAGTGAGGCCTTAAGATTCTGCTGAGTAGTAAGACACGATTGTGTTTCTAGACCTTTATAACGAATTCCGGTGATTATCGAGTTCATGTTCTTACTCGTCTCACATTGGATACCATTAAATTTGCATAAAGAAGCGTTCCAATTTATGTAAATGATAAATTTATAAACTTATGGATCGGGGATTTATAATTTATTTATTTAAATGAAGAGGCGTCCCAATCCTTTTAAATAAACAGATTATAAATCATCCTACTTAAATATTATCCCGATCAATAGCGTACCACATAACTTTCAAGGTGATGGATGACATGACGATGCATGTGCTCTAATGAGTATGGGACGAGTGTTCCAAACTCGTCTTCGGAGGCGGGAAGTAAAACTATCAGGGAAATCACATAGTGTTCGAGATCGTTAATGAGTACTCGGTTAGAGTAAATAAGGTAAAAGTCTCGATGAACCAGTCAACATAGCAATTATCATATAAATCCTCCTATTACAAGTCCCGCCCATACAAGACTTGTAATACTTAGATTCACACATAATTCTATGTAAACAGGAACGTAAACGGCTTTGTTAACATAGCAATTATCATATCAATCCTCATATTACAAGTCCCGCCCATACAAGACTTGTAATACTTAGATTCATACACAATCCCATGTAAACAAAATTATGACGGGTCTTGTTTACATATCAATTATCATATCAATCCTTATATTACAAGTCCCGCCCATACAAGACTTGTAATACTTAGATTCATACAAAATTCCATGTAAACAAAAATTATAACGGTCTTCGTGTAGTACGATATTGTATAAAGCTATGAAGAAAATAATATTCTTAGAGACCATTGTTTAACTTACAATGTCTGAGAACGAAATGAGACCATTGTGCAACTCACAATGTCTAAGAAGTAAGATGAGACCATTGTATAACTCACAATGTCTGAGGTATAATTGAGACCATTGTGCAACTCACAATGTCTTAAGAAATGCTCTGGTATTTATATAAATAACTCTTATATAAATAAACGTGCGATATACGCAAAAGATGTAAGCATATATATTACATATATGTATGTCATGTAAGCACTTAAGGTAACAAGTAACCTAAGCAAGTAACAAGTAAGGCAAGAAAGACAAAGTAGTGTGTATGCCACTTATGACAATGTTTGTTGTGATGCAGAGTTTGTGGAAACGGTTATGGTCTAGGTAAAATATGCAACCTAGTTCTCTATAACCAGTGCTCTGATACCAATCTGTAACACCCCCAAAAATCACAACGCAGCGGAATACCACTTGGGGTGCTACTTCATAATACACAGCGCTAGATACAAGAGAAGAAAAGAAAAAAGAAAAAAAAAAAAAAAGAAAAAAATACCTCTAAATGTGTCGTTTGTAAAACAATCTCGTTGATTTTCTGAAATCAAAATAATAGTTGTCCCATAATTGCATCACCATGAAAAACTTGAATGTAAAGACTCCAATGCACATCAAATATCCAAAGCACTTAATTCAACCTGAAAAACATTGCTTAAAAAGTGTCAACATTAAAGTTGGTGAGTTCATAGATTTTTGTAAATACAAATGTTGAACCAAAGTTCTGTAAAATGGGTATGACCATTTAAATCCTTAAATGTCCTTCCAAAATGTATGTATGATTTATAGAAATCAAATAGTTGTAAAATATGCCTGACTATTTCAATCCTTAAATAGTCACAAAAGTATAAGTAGATCTCCATTGTTCGAAGTATGTATTGCCACTTTATTCAAGGCAACGTAAAAATCCTTGTGTGTAATAAACCATGATTACGATTACTCTAAGTTCATGAAACCGCTACGTAGACTTAATTGTATGCCAATCTTTTCAGGCACTGTGAGTGTTCATTTTCATGTGAACGTTGTTGCGCTGGCCCTGAGTCTACCAAGCCAGTCGCGATCCGATATTTGTTGTGCTGGCCCTGAGTCTACCAAGCCAGTCACGTGATCCGACATGGTATAACGTTCGTTTGCCCAGTGATCGCTAATCACCCGAACGGGGACTGTCAATCCCGAATAGATCTATTTTATAACATTCGCGCTCACCCTCCGAGTGATTCACAGTTCATGCAACCTAAGCTAATCCGTAATCATATAAGTGAAAATAAAGTTGTTTCGTTCATAGATGAAAACAAGTATTGTATCTCAACGCGAGATATGAGAATGAGTATGGAAATCAACCAAGTAAATGCGTTTGTAAACATGTATGCAAACGAGTTGTAAATGAGCACGTAACGAGTTTAAATCAAACACGTAATTGAATTTGTAACAAGCATGTTCTCACCCCAAAAATATGTGTAAAACATGTAAAACGTGGGGCTATGAAACTCACCTTGATCAAAGACCACGATCAAATAATCCAAATAAATCACAACCGAATCTGCAACGATCTCGACCACGACCTATAATTATGTCGCTCGATTATAATACACGTATTAAATACGATTAACGATGCGTACATCGTGACGACGAAACCATACATATTTGTATATGCATACCTACATACATACATGTGATGAGAAATCCACTTGCGCGTCTTTAAACCCTAACCCTTAGTATATTTTATATATATCTACTATTTTCCGTCCAATCATAACTTATCTCGAATATTTACAGAAAGTTACTATTTTTAGACTCTTCGTTTTTAGGACCGAACAATGTTCTTAAAATAATTAATTGAAATAATATATTAACCGACCTTATTTTATCACTCAAAATCGTACTCATAATGTATTAATATTAATTAAAATATCCGTTGACTTTTACGTTGACCTTTAGTCTTGACCCGCTATATCTCAATTTTAAAACCGACAAGCCTCGCGACAAAGTAAAACGTCATTACGAACAACTTTCGTGTTTCGCCGGAAGGCCGAAACGGACTCGAAAGTGCTCAAATCGTTTAATTAATAGATCTGTCAGATTTAATATATATTAAAATTAACTTATTTTCTACTAAAGTGTATATTCCGATTTCACTCTAGTTTCCTCGTTATTGGGATTTAAAAGTCCCGTTTTATATCAAAACGTCCGTCAAAATATAATTTGTTATATTTTGTAAACCAAAGTCTAACTTTTCAACATCTCGAACTCCGAATCCCATGTTCCGTTTTCTGCTCACAATTATCCGTTATAAAAACGCGCCAAAGTCCGTTTTTAGCTCAAAACTCATCTAAAATACATTTAATATTGCTTATACATTAATATCAATCCCGTTTTAAATATTAATATCATATTTTACTTAGACGTCACAAGTTTAAACCGATTCATCTCCATTGATACTTAAAATCGATAATACATGAAACCATTAAGTATATTTATGGTGCAAAACAAAACGCACCCTTTTTGTGTCTGATTTATCAAACCAAACAAACCCCCGTGACAGCTGTCTAGTGGAAGGCCGGCTGTTAATCTCTAACCCGACACACCCTCGTCGTTTTGTAACCCACAAACCCGCTCCGCACCCGCTGCGTGCAAACCAACCAAACAAACAACCAACAATGTTGTTCGCTAAAGCCAAAACGTATCCTTGGTTGTCTTCTCTAAACCCAACGCACCCCTTAGTTCTTATGTTAACCCAAACGCACCCCTTGGTTCTTATGTTAACCCAAACGCACCCCTTGGTGCAAATCTGTCCAACCAAACGCACCCTAATTTTTATAACAAAACCAAACACACCCCGTGCGGTAGCTGCCCCAACTAAACGCCCCCTATCCGGCGGCTGCCCCAACCAAACGCACCCTATCCGGCGGCTGCCCCAACCAAACGCACCCTACACGGTGTTATAAACACCAAACACACCCTAATCTACACCAAACCAAACGCACCCCGCTATGGTGAAACACCACAGCCAAACGAACACCCCAAACGCACCCTTGTTGGTTATAAACACGAACCAAACACACCTAAATTTGTCCTAAATCCAACGCACCCTTTGGCGCATTTACACAGCCAATACGCACCCTAATTTGTGAAAAACCACACGCACCCTAATTTGTGTTAACCCAAAACCAGACGCACCCTTTTCGGGTAGTGGTTGTCCCACAACAAACGCACCCTTTTTGGGTGGTTTTACAACCAAACGCACCGCTTTCGTTGTTAAACCCAAACAAAACGCACCCTGGTGGTGGTTTTAAACCCGGACGCACCCTTTGTGCTGTCGAACCACCTAAACAAACACCTTTTTGTGGCGTTAATGGTAGTGACGATGATGATGATGATGTAGGGTGGTGGGTGGCCGGCTAAGGCGTCGAAAGGGGGGGGGAATGGCGCGTGGTGGCGAGTGAGTATGAGGATCAGGTAGATCGGGTCACTAGGAGTATATTTGGTCTCAACCGGAAAAGTCACCGGAAAACTTTTTCGGTGCCGGAAAATCATGGTGGGGGAGAGAGTATTATAAATGTGTGTGTTAATTTGTATTAAAAATGAAATAAAAGTTATATATTTTTATATATATATATTAAACTTTTAAATAAAAGTGTCAAGTTACAAATAGTTTAGGGTTCATTTTGTAACTTTTTAATGAGTTTGTGATAATTATCGGTTTCGGACTCGTTTGAGTGACTTTAACGATGTGTTTCAAATACAAGAACTTGTCGCCATTGTTTTTCAATCATTTTTCTGATAAAAATGAGTATTTACTTGATATATTTCATAAATATTTTTATAACATTTATAAAAATATTCGTTATTTATTTGGTGAACGTTACGTCACGTTCAAAATAAAATTAAATTATTTTTCATAAGATTGGCAAATCGTTTTGAAAAATCTGGATTTGTAGACCCAAAAATAATGTTTTCGACATTTGCTTGGACAAGTAATATGTCTCCCCCGTGACGTCTTGTGAACAAAGTCGGGTCAACAATACCTTTAGTAAAATGATGTTCAATCAGGAATGAAGACACTTTGTCATACCATGCTCGTGGAGCTTGTTTGAGACCGTATAGAGCTTTCTTCAACTTGTATACATGGTCGGGAAAGTCTGGATCGACAAATCTATCAGGTTGGCTAACATAAACTTCCTCTTTTAATGGACCATTGAGAAATGCAGTCTTAACATCCATCTGAAAGATTGTGATGTTTTTATGTGCAGCAAATGCAATGAACATCCTGGCGGCTTCAAGACGAGCAACAAGAGCGAAAGATTCCTCAAAATCTATTCCTTCTTCCTGCTTGTAACCCTTCGCAATATGATGAGATTTGTTTCAAATAACTATGTTTTCTACATCATTTTTATTCTTCTAGAGCCATTTAACAGCAATGATATTCTTTCCATCTGGTCTAGGAACTGGTTCCCATACTTCTAGTCTTTTGAATTAATGCAGCTCATCTTGCATAGATTCTATCCAGCTATGATCTGACATGGCTTCTTTAATGTTCTTTGGCTCAAAGTTACTAACGGTTAATGCATACATACATAACTTAGAATCAGTTTGAAGTCTTTTTCGAGTCATCATAGGTTTGGATGGGTCACCAATTACTTGTTCCAACGGATGAGCTTTTGTCCAATATGTGTTGAGGGTTGTACTTGGTGGAACGCATGTGTATTCGCTGGATCTAGAGCTATGGTTGATGACTCGGCTTCAACATAGTTTAGAGTATCATATAGAGTTAATAACGTATTGCCATCAAATTCTAAAGAGTCTTCTTGATTTAATTCATCAGCCTCATTCATTAAGATTGGAGAAGTTTATTCTTCGGATGTAGTTACAATGGGAGGAGCCTCTTGTTCTTTAACGATGATTAAAGATGTTGAAGGCGAGTCTTCATTATTGTGAAATTGTTGTGCAGCAGAATTGATGGGCACTTCAGAAGACCTCTTCTCAAAGTATTCTTCGTATATTGGCCCAAACAAATTATCCAAATCTTCTTTAGACGGAGTATACATGGATTCAACTGATGAATCATCATTAATGAATCGTTGTGAAACGGGTTCTAAACTGTCGTGTTTAGAAGCCATAGTTGTAAGCTCATCAAACTTGACATGGATGGTTTCCATTATCTTTTTGGTTCATCGATTATAAATTTGAAACCCTTTGGATGTTTCCGAATATACAATAAAGATTCCAATGTCTGCTTTAGGTTTCATTTTTCCAAGATCATCTCGATCATTTGTTAGATAACAAAGTGAACCAAATACATGAAAGTACTCCACATTTAGTTTTCTGTCACGAAGGAGTTCATATGGAGTCTTGTTGTACTTTGTATGAATTATTGATCAATTTTGAGTGAAGCTAGCGGTAGAAATTACCTCGGCCCAAAGAAATTCAGGTAATCGTGAAAAGATAAGCATTGTGCGTACATACTCGACAAGAGTACAATTGCGTCTTTCAACAACACCATTTTGTTGAGGCGTTCGAGCAGTTGAAAATTGTTGCATAATGCCTAACTTTTCATAATGAGCTTTAAGATTTGCATTTTTGAATTCAGTGCCGATGTCAGTACGAATCTTGTGAATTTTGGCGTCGTAATTTAACTGGGCTTGAGCAATAAACTTCTTTATTATCTCTGGAGTCTCATCTTTTGTGTGAAGAAAATATACCCATGTGAATCAAGAATAATCGTCAACGATCACAAGAATATATTTATTTCCGTTGATGGTTGCTACCCTCATTGGCCCACATAAGTCCATATGTAGCAATTCCAATTTGGAATGAGTGCTTGGAACCAATTTAGGTTGATGAGAAGATTTCTTGCTCTTTCCCCGCTTACATGCAGAACATAAATGATCTCTACTGTGTTTGAATTTCGAAAGACCGTCAACCAGGTCATGTTTGGTAAGACAGTTAATGGTGCCGAAGTTTAGATGTGAGAGTCTGCGGTGCCATAACCATGACTTTGTTGAAGTGGCTTTAGACATAAGAGAAACAGGTGAAGAAGCAGCCATATCTGAAATGGAGATAGTATACAAATTTGGTTCACGAGCTCCTATAAGCAAATCATCCCCTTCTAGATTTCGCACATAGCATATTTTTGAGCGAAAAGCAACTTCTAGATCACCGTCACAGAATTGTCCTACACTAAAGAGGTTGTGTCCAAGGCCTTCAACATAATATACATGACACACAGTGATATTGCCTTGTACATAATTGCCATAGCATGTGATTGCTGCAAAATGATCATTTCCAAATCGAACTGTTCCCAAGAATTTCTTAACGAAAATTTTTAGCAATGAACGATCACCGGTCATATGCTTTGAACAACCACTATCAACAATCCACAAAACGATTTGAACTACCTGCAACATATGAAGACACCATATATGGACAAGTGGACAATTTGGCTACCCATTTTGTAACGGGAACCGATGTATTAATAGTATTTCTACTATTATCAACATTCGGATGTCGTTCTTTAATAGGTGTGACCAACCAACATTTGTTGCATTTCGTACCACTTTTGCCACATGGAGTTAGAATTTTAATCTTCATGTATTTGCTTAAGTGAACTCTCTGCAGAAATTGTAATTGTTTAGAAGCACTATTAGAGCTTATTTTTTGGCATTTAATTGGAGTAATTCACAACCTTAGGCAGCAATCTTAGTTTTGGAAACTACGAGAGTAGTATCTAAAGACTTAGATTGTGTAGTCTTAATAGAGAACCTGGTCTATGAAACTATGAAAGTAGTGTCTTCAAACATAGATTTAGCTGTTCTAAGAGTAGTAAATAAGGCTCTTCTAACTTTTGAACGCACATTCAATTTATAATTCTCAAGACATTTATCATGACACGGGATAAGCACATTTTTAGCACACGAAACACACAATACATCCTTCGCTTTAAGAGCATTTTTAACATCAGCATCAGTTATAATCTTTTTGTTTAAAACAACATTCTTAGATGCAACATTTGGTTTTTTATTTTTCCTATCAGAAGCTTCTACTCTCTCTGGTGATTTCATAGTGTTGGATAAGGCACTATTCTTGAAAGATGAGTCTTTATTCAATGGTCCTCTAACACTAGAAGCAACTTTCAGTCCTGTAGAAGATAAAACACTCTTAGATTTATTTGTATTTGTTTCCTGTTTCTTTGTATTATTGACTTTGTACATTCTCGGTGCGATGACATTGTTGTTTCTTTCAACAACTTTCTGTTTGTTGGGGTGAAGTCTGTAAAGTGACTATTTTTCACAAAACATGTTTCTCTTTTGTTTTAGGTGCAACAGTTTTCTTTTGAAAATCTTGTTTATTTAGCGGAGTAACACAAAAAAGTTTATAAAAACATTAGTTTTGTCAAACTTAGTATTCACAGACTTACCTTTTTCAACATTTTTTAGTTTAACTTTTAACTCAGATATTGTTATCAAAAGATCTTGATTCTGTGCATGTACTTCTGCATATGCATAGGTCTTTTGATTAACATGCTCAATCAATTCATTGATTTCCCTTTGAGTTTGAGTTCATGTCTTTTTTATTGAATCAAAAAGTTTTTGATACTCTAATTTGACATTTTCCCATTCCTCTATCAAAGATTATACTTTGAATTCTAAAGATACGTTCTCATTCTCAAGCTTTTCCATCTTTGATATCCAAGAGGTTTCACAAACTGTTTTCAAAGAGGATTCACATTTTCATCTTTCTTTTTCATGTTGTATTTGTAATTCAAAATCAAGGCTTTGTTTTTGACATCTTTGAACATCATTTTCAAGAATGTTTATTCGTTTTTGCATTCCCTCTTGGATTTCAATGGAATCCCTTTGAATTTTCTCAATTTCATCTTGCACAATATTATTTACACATTCATGACATAACAACACACAACATTCGATTTCATACTTGAGTTTTGCTTCCAATAGTTGATTATTCAAAAACTCATTTTGTTCCCATGTTGCACTAAGCTCATTTTTTGTTGACTCAAAAACATCTTTCATTTCTTTTATGTCTTTTGAAAATCGTTTTTGAAAGATTTCAAAATTCAAATGTAATTCATGAAGAATTGGTTTTACCTTTTGTTGACAAAATTTAGTTAACCATTTTTCTTCTGGAGTTGTATAGAAAATGCTTTCACGTTTAGAATTTGTTTGTATCAAAGCAAACAATGTTGTAAATTCATTTTTCATTTTTTCCAAATACAGTTTCATTAGGTTTGGACTAGGCATTGAAGCCACTGAAGGTTTTGTCTCAGAAGGTGCAGTCGTTGTGCTTGCATTTGAATGATTTTCAGAAGATATAAAAGTAGATGAAAAATATTTTTGTTTAGCAGATAATTCTTTTTGTGAAACAAAATCCTCGTAAAGAGCATTTAATTTGTTGTAATCAATTGTACGAACATTTTGTTTTTTCTCAATAGCAATTGGATCCTTTAATTTGATTTCCATTTTTATTTGACTCTTGGTTGCATCATCAAGTATGTCCTATGTGTCACTAACATTCACATGAATTTTCGTATCATCAAAGCAAGAAGCATCATATAGTTTTGGATTCTGAGAAATTGCTTTCTTGAGTGTATAAGGATTTTCATACCCTAAACCATGTTTTACATTTGGATCATAGAATGACATTGGTTTCGGTTCAAGCATGAACATTCCCTGCAACGATCTACCAATTTTTACCACCATATTTTTATTTTCTTTAGCTTTTGCTTCAAGATCTAGAACAGTGTCATGATATTTATCTTCATTTTCATTCATCTTTCGTTTCAAAATTGTTTGTGTCTTTTGAAGTTCAACAATTTGACTTTTTAATTCGACAACAGAAAACTGTAAATTGGCCCGTTTTTTTTCTAGATCTAGAATAATTTCTTGATGACGAATAAATTAAGTCTGTAAATCGTTTTCTAATCGCCTTGCTTTATTACCAGCCTCAATAAATTTGTTAAAAAAGGTAGTGTTATTTTGTTTGTTATTTCTCTTTATTAATTCTCAAAAACCCAAACATTTTCTTAGACAACTATCAAGCTGTTGAGTTAAAACTTTGTTTTGTTGGTTTTTACTATGTTGTTATGCATTTACTTTGTTGTATTCTTAGCTTCCACTTATGCATTTAGAGCTAATTTGTTTAACTGCATATGATGGCTAGGGACATTGTGTTATCGGATTCAAAACTACCACTCATTAACATCTACATTTGTTGCCATCAAATATCCATATTGCTATCAATTGTTACATTCACCAAATTATATCGCTTTTTTCATTTTAGGTTGCTTCAGATACTTTTGCTCTTAATTATCTTTAGCAAATAATGGGTTTACATAACTGATGGATGGTGTTTACACCTCAATGAGAAATGGCAAGAGAATCATTAGCTTGGCCCTGCCATCAGAATCATTGTATTTACTGGTGAATATTCATTGGCCATCCTAATGAATATATTTGCAACATATAACTCCTCATTTTCTTCCATCCGTGATAAGCATGCAGCACAAGAATTAGTCATTTTGTTTCATCGGTAAGAGTTTATTCCTGCTTCATCCTCGTTTTGATAGCAACCTTTGTTCATGAAGTACTTTGAATCTCAAACTCTTGCTCTTGGACATTTACGAGCATTAATGACCATTTCCTCACTACAATTGTAACATTGAACTATTTGCAAGTGATCCTCGACGAGTCAAGTCCGGAGGAGTTCTTTGTGTATTCCCAGCATCATTTCTGAACTATTGTTTACCTCAATGATTTCCTCTTGAACTATGAAGTGTTCTTGTATTGTCTGCCATCATTTTACTGAATTTCTGCGTTTTTGAATTTTGGATCATGTCAGCTTCGCACGAAGCTTGAGTTCTGGTGTTGGAAGAAGTTACGAAGACGATTATTATTGGATTAGAGTTATCGGTTGAGTGATCGCGGGATTCTTGGACAATTTAAGAATTACTAACCCCCGGGTTCTTCTGTCGCGTTATTATTGTGAGCAAGTAACATCGTTGCCAAAGTGAGTGGATCTTTCTTAATTGCTTTGAAGTGCATACCCATTAATAGGTATCTTCATAATCAACTATAAGAGGGTTGTTATGAGCAGTTAGTAAGATGATGAGAATAGTTCTAGAGAAGACCGTGTTATGAGCCACTAACGCAAAAAGTGGCATCATGAGACGTTTCAATTTATGTTTATCTAGATGTTGTTAACCAATTTCTCAAAAGTGTTGAATGATAAATTACAATTCATATAAGTATTTTTTGTTAATCATTTTACATGACGAACTTGAGTGTATATTTAGCCATTCAGGTTGTAAACAGTTTAGGAACTTTGTGTTGACAATGACTAAGGGAAATGTGATGCCATTTCATTCCAGATCATTCATTAGCTGAGCAAAATGATTGTAGATTGACACAAGTGCTTCTCTTGGTTCAGCAACGAATTGATCAAACTCATTATTGAATTATGTTTCACTATCAACTTTGTTTTGCACAGTTTCTAGGCTTTTGACTCGTTCAACATCGTTTCCTATATGGCTTTTGCAGTTGTACAAGTATCCACAAAATTATATATCTCATTTGGAATAGATATTAAAATCATATTCATCGCCTCAATCTCAGCTTCATAGTGTTTCAAATCATCTCCTGTTAAAACTTCCTCTATTTGCATCCTTGGTGTTTAGGAATCAAGAGGAGTGTAGTTTTTGAACTCATATGGACCTTCATCAATTGTCTTGTTAAGCTACTTTCTTTTTTCTCTTTTTCGATTGAGGTACCATCTGAAACGGCTTGCCCATGGTATATAACTGCCTTTTTTAAGCATCGAAGGTCTAGTCTCAGAACCGGCATCAGCAAGAGATTGTTGATGTGTATTAGAAGTCGACATATCTTGTGACTCAAATATTGGATCTTTATAGACGAAAAAGAGTTCTATTTGTGATTTACCAGAAACTTCACAACTTGTCGAGTTTGACACTTTGTTGAATTTAACAAATTCAATAAGACACGTGTCACAATTCAATGACTAAATTTGGAAATGAGCAGCTTGCCTAGAATACCCAAAATTCGATAATACTGTCATTGAAAATACCCCAAATTTAGAATAATGGACACAGTATTTCCCGATCAATACTATTCTCGGTCAAATGAATTTCAGAACTATTCTCGAACAATACTAAACTCGGACAACTCAAAATTCGATATACACACTTTTGAAAACCGTTTCAATCAAAATTCGATGTATCAATCATGATAAAACCGTAATAATATCAATCTTGATGAAACTTGATCCGTTTAAAGTGTTTTCGAAAAAGAATATCATAAATTGAATAAAACAAAAAATGTGATTTTTGCACCTAGAATCTGAAAATGATCACAATTTCGATATAACCGAATAAATGATCACTTTACGATTCACAAAACCGTATTATAATGTCAAAACTTATCCTTTTTCCCGTTTAACACAATTTCGATAAAACCGAAATTGTGTCAAGAGTGTGATATGATATCGAATTTAGTTTACAATTTTCGATAAAACCAAAAAATTTGTATCTATTACAACTTTTAGACTTAATTCCGAAAATGAAACTTGATCCTAATACACAATTTTTGATATAACCGAAAAATTGTGTAACAACTAAAAATCTGTAACAACTTCCGAATTTGAGAAAAAAACACCTAATATACGTTTTTCGATAAAACCGAAAACACCTATAACTATTACAACTCGATCTAACAACAATAAGACTTCCCAAAATGACTAAACTTCAATAAACCTCTTCGTATCGATCAAATACCTTGTCGAATTTATATAGAACACACGAAAGGATACCGAAATTGCTCAAACTAACCAAAATGATCACGCCTTATCCATAATTGATGTCGAAAATGAGTGTAATCGTGATATAGAATGTCAAAAATGCTCAAATAAGCTCAAATAACCACTCGAAAGTACCGAATTCCACCAAATTTCACCTCGTCAAACTCGATAACGCAATCAATCACGTAATAGATCACCCTCAATCTCTAATGGCGTATGATACCACTTGTTAGGTCATGTTTTATCTTGAATCACACAATATAGAAAGGTTACGTATAGAGAGAAATAAGAGAGGAAGGCAAGACTTTCACAATTTTTCAAATTTTATAAAGAAAAGAGAAATGGAAGGGAAAGTAAGAGTTACAAGCCTTAACCCCCTAATGTTGATTAGACGGTATTTATAGGAGAGGGGAGGATTAGCTTTCCTTCATTTATTTTCCCTAATTTGCAATCTAGTCTCTATTCTTTGGATAATATGCTATTTTTCACTTTAAGCATATTTCTCATTATTACAAACTACTTTCTACTTATAAAATAAAGTAAAAATATTAATAATAATTAAAACCACCTAAAGTATCATAATCGGCACTTTTATGATCCTAACACATGTCACTAAAGTGAACGAATTCATAATAAGGCAAGCATTAAAGGCTTAGCCTTCCATTACTTAAAATAAACAAAGAGTATTCTAGTTTGATAAATTAAATGAAGTCATAATGATCAAAATAATGATAAACAATGTTTATGATGTGTCATTCTTTAAAATATTGATGTTTGGAGCTTTAATCTTTGTCTTGCAACCTCTGGAATTCGTCACTTAGGTTAAGGTGTGAAAGCATATCCCGGTAATTAAAGCCAATAAGTCCCAATCCCGTTATTTGATAAGGCGTATAGTCATTAAGTGGTATACGCCGTATACGCCTCGGATGCATATCCACGTCATGAGTCTTTAGGTTGATATAGCGTATACACGATACATTGTATACGCCGTATACGTCTTCAACACTTAGAGATTTCTTCAAAGTAAATACGTATAAGCCATATACAAGTAAGGTGGTATACGACCTATGCTTGTGATGTAGTTTGTATCTCTTTTCTTTCTAGATCCTTTTATTTTGATTTTCGGTATTTTTAGTGAGAATTTCTCCAATGCTCCAAATAATAACTATAATTTCTCGTTCTCCTTCTTCGTCTTCTCCTCCTCCAATGCCTCCGCCTGCTTCTCATTCTCCTTCTTCGATGGTTGATTCGAACGATTATGGTTTCTTGAGGAGAATTATCATGTGACTTGCGTCAGATTTACACCTGTACAAACTTATGCAAGTTGAGGAGTACAAACATGGGTAAAATGGACTAGAAGTCAACTTGGTCGACAAAAGATTTTCGAACCCTTTAAAGTGGTCAGCGATCTAGGGTGAGGGAAAGGGAGAGATTTAGGGTAATGAGAAATAATTTTGAATTTCATAAGGAAGTCTTGGTATTTATAGATATCACATAACATTCCTATTACAAATAGGATTTCATATAATTATGCATAAGTACACAACTTTGATAATAATTCGAACTTAACCCCTCCTTTCTTTAGGGGGTCGGCCGAACCTTGTTTTATTAGACACTTTATACAATAGGGTCAGGCAGCTGAGTGAATTGCGGTTAGTCTCTTTTTCAAGGTTGTCAAGATCGGGATCCTATCCAGGATTATTTTTTTCTTTGCAAGATCGAGATAGAAGATCGGATCGGGATCCTAAGATCTTACTATAATGTCATTTTCTTAATAGTCTTTGTAATATTATACAAATTTGCAAATTATTATATGTCATAAACATAAAATTATATCAATATTTCATAGAAATGTTGTTATAAATTATGATTATAAAATGTTTAAGAAGATTAACATGTTATTTTTTAAATTGTACAAAACATAATCCATAAATGAATAGTTTTTTAGTTTGTGGTTCGAGAAAAGTAAGATCGGATCGTATTAGATCTTAAGATCTTATGGACAAGATCGGGATCCTATAAGATCTTAAGCTTGCAAAGATCTTATGTAAGATCCGGATCGTTTTTGCTTTACAGTATCGTAAAATCATAAGATCCTAAGATCATACACTTAAAAGTACTAGTTACATGGTTCATATATATCTCTTCAACTAAACTTGGTTAGTTGACGTAACATTTACTAACAAAATTTATCATCAATACTTACTCTTATCTTTTTGGAACGTTAAAACATTCTATATGGCTTTTGTTTTCTTTTACTATTTCTGAAATCAAGTCTACCTTATGGAGCAACTTTTCCGACAAATGTTGTGATTTTTTGAAGTCTTGTGACGATGTTGGGCACCTCTTTGTTGTCTTCCGGTGGGGAAAAAGTAAGAAGTGGTTGTATAAATTTTTAATCGTTGCCTTGATCGGTTTGGTTAATTCTCATTTGGTTGTCATGAGTTATCCGTCTAATTATATCATGAACTATATCTCAGGTGAAATGACGGTCAAATATGCGTTTTGGGGTACTAAATGTTTCCTTCATAACACGAAAGAGATAGTCCTTTAATAGTGACTTGGATGCTATTGAGGCATTTAGGAAGAGGTATAACTTAAAACATAATATATGCATATAAAAATATATACTGTGTCGTTTTATTTATAGTACACATAAAATTGACATTACTGTTTTGTCTATTTGTAGTTTGCTTGGTAATGCAGGAAATGAGAAATCTGTTTAGTACCGTTTCCAAGATATCAACTGCATATGCAACTTTATGTTTTCATTTGGTAATTTGACTATTTGTTTTGATTGCATTTACATAAATGAATATGTAAGAGCTTCTTATTTCCAACTGCCTATACTTTTGTGTTTCTTTCCAATGACATAATCGCGTAATACTATACAATATGGCATTTTTTTACTCTCTTTGTAAAATCCGTGAATTTCTCGGGTCTTTTAGCTAGTAAAATATGTATAGCGAAGAAATTCAGTTAAGACTTAAATCTTTAGTATGAGTTTCTAATATGCATGGTGAATGGGATGTTCAAAATTTCAAAGTAATTTGTAATAGTTTGATTGTTTATAATCGTTAGTAGTGAGCGTTATAATTATAGCAGAAAGACAGATAAATATATATTTATTATGTCAAGCGTGAGATGTGACATTGTAGATCATTATTACCGTTAGATTGTTATGTTAATAATTAAAGGTTATATTCAGTAATAACTTGTTAGATTTGTATGTCTCAGTTCAAGACATTGTTAGATAGAGCGTCCTTGTCTCAAATAAAGCTAACACCATTGCAGTACTCCACCATATGCCCGTTATGTGATGAGGATTTAGAAACTGATAACATCTTTTTTGAAAATATAGTACTGCAAGAGAGCTATGGATCAATTTTTAATGGAAGAATATGACCCAACAACCTCTATTAAGACACTATTTGCATGTTTGTAAAGGTATTGTTTACCATGTTAATCAACATGGTAGTCCAAACTATAAGGCGGGTGTTATGGCGTTATAGCGATTTCAGCAAATAAAGAACAAGGATTGCTTGTAGAAGTACGTAGAAATATCAAGCATAATTAATTTGGATAGAATGGTCGACTGACCCTAATTAGGCTAGTTAATTTTTATAGATAATCAGGTTATCCGTTTTTATATATCCACGTGTATTGATGAGGAAGATAATGTTTTAACTAAAGATCATTAAGAAAAAGTATAGCCTAAACGTATAGTCTCAGCCACGGTGTTTACATTTGATTCGCCGTATTCCAAGCTAAATGTGATGTATTTAATGGACACATGGTTTTTACAATCTTCATTACCATGTATTCCCTCGGCGAACCACACACACCCAAATAGAAGCTGGAAAAAATCTAGAATGGAGCAAGTATTTATTCTTATGAAAATCAACATTTACTCCTTTAAATTACAACATAAATCAAAATGAAAGACTTCCTTGGATGTGCGCTATGACAGCCACTCATGTGTAGCTAGTTTTAACGTTAATTAATGAAAGCTATAGCTGCACGCACTCCTTTCTCTAATAAATAGGTATGCACCGATGGTTTTGTCATGCCCTAGTTAATGATAGCCTCGCATAATTTGGGATCTTATGTTAGACCAAGTGTGCAACCCCCTTGGATATCCAAACAATTTAGAATAAAACATTTGTAGGATGATACAATGTTTGTGTATATTGATTATGAAACCATACCAAGTGTCGAGTATAAATACAAGTAATACAAAGATAACCATAAGCCCAACATGGGCCGATCTCTCACCAAACATAAGAAGCCTGCTAACACTCCCCCACAGTTAGAGCTGAGAGTACAACGAACACTCAAACTGTCGACGACACTCAAAAATTAATGCCGAAGGGAAGCCCTTAAAGTGAAGATATCCATCATACTTAAACCAGGAAAAAACGATGTAAAACGTGAACTCTGCCGAGAGTAGCAACCAAATCCCGAACAAAATGAATGTCAATCTCAATGTGCTTGGTACGTGATGATGAACCGGATTAGAAGACAAGTACACAGCACTCCACATAATCACAATTATACACAAGTATGGCGAAAGATATAAGGAGTAATGAAGCTCACGAAGATAAATTCCGGATCCAACTTTCCTGCAACAGCATTGAACCACCACGATACTCAGCCTCAGCACTGGAACGAGAAAGCGTCGGCTGACGCTTAGAGGACCATGAAGTAAGTTTGTTGCCAGAAAAAACACAATACCCCGGAAGTTAAGACCTCGCTGTAGTCGGAGCACCTGACCCAATCAGCATCCGAATAGAGCCAATCAGAGGTCAGTATAGATGAAATAGCTGTAACCCAATGTCCAAAGTCCCCTGAACATATCGTAAAATCCGCTTGAAAGCAAGAAATGAGGCTCACCCCGTGGATCAAGCATTAACGTGACACAAACCTTGTCTAAAACACAGCATACGTAATATCAGGTCTAGTGAATGTGAGATACTGAAGAGAACCTGCTAAACTCCGGTATAAGGTAGGATCAACAACCGAAGTACCACCCCCCCAACTTGGACTCAGTATTCAACCGGATTCCCCGAGAAGAATTTCCACCACCCATATGAGCACTGCTCCAAAACTCTATAGCATCACTTACATGTGGACAGAAACATACGAGAAAGTCCGCCGTAACTGAAATACCAAAAAATAATTGAAGTGCACCCAAAATCTGTCAAAAGAAAACTCCGCGATGTAAAGAAAAGCTATAATCTGCTGTATCAAACCGACAGATGAAGCATGAGAACAATGTCATCCACATAAAGTAACAAAAACGTTGTAGTCATCACCCTGTCCTGGTAAATAAATAAAAGAGTCACAACGACTTAAGAGTAAATCCAACAGTAGTAAGTGTAAGCAGCACACCGCTAAAACCAGGCGCAAGGTACATGCCTTAAGACCATAGAGAGGATTCGCCAAACGCTGCAAATAATAACAAACATAATTCCGGATGCTCAGGGTCTCGAAAACCGGGAGTAGATGCATATAAACAGTCTCACTAAGTAACTATGTATAAAAAGCATCTTTTGACATCAAGCTGATACCAGAACCAATGTCAGTAAATAGCTAAACAAGAACAATCCGAATAGATGCCCAGCTTAACAACGACAAAAGTCTTCATCAACATCAACACCCTCAACCTGCGTGCTACCATTGCCAACAAACGTGCCTTATACCGACTAAGAGTGCCATCAGCCAAAAACTTATAGGTGCAAAATAACCACATACAAAGAACAATATTGGCACCCTCCGCCGAGTACTACTATCAAAGTTTATTTTTTATAATGTGCATTTATACACGTCAAACAGCATTTCGCCCAATTGGGAATCATAAACGCTTCTTATAAACTCGATGGTAAGGGAGCAGCTAGTAAGGCCACATGACCAGCATAACGAGATTAGGATGAAGTATCCGACACAGAACGTGTGACCACTGGGATGACTTGTCACGGTTGGGTGGATCATTAGTGGGAGCGGGTTGCTTGTTCAGGTACAATTTTGGGGCACCGATTGAGGCGTTAGTGTGGGAGAGGTGTAGGAGTTGTGTATGTGATGTAGGTACGTCACCTATGGAGTATGGACCTAGTGCTTGAACGGGAGTAATGGGAGGCGTGACGAATAAATTGTGGAAATAAGTCCGTAAAATCATCCAAAAAATCGATAGGAATGAGTGTAGTGGATTGGTGACGGGAAAACGGAAACACACGTTACATAATAAACAGGGATAATAAAGAACCTGGTCATCAAGAATTAAACACCAAAAAACGAGTAAAAACAAAGAAATAACTAGTACGTAAAAAAAAACATGATAATAGCAAAACCGTGACTGCAAATAAACCGTTCATCAAAGGTTACATGACGGCAATGATAGTTTATTGGTGTTAAGATCACGGCAACGATAGCCAAATGATGGCAAACATGTCCAGAAATATAGAATGTGTGGCAGGTGGTTCCAAGTTGGGATTTGATTCTATATGTGGATAACAAAGGCATCCAAAAACATGAAGGACACTATAATCGGGTTGCGCACCAAACAGGCGGGTAAAGGGTATCTCGTTATTGATGGCACAGGAAGGTAAAATATTCAATAAATAAACTGCTAGTAGATTAAGTGCCTTCAATCCAGAATTGGTTGGTAAATGTGCTTGAAACAATAAGGTAGCGAATGAGATTATTATTGATATAGCGGATCATACGTTCAGATTTGCCATTTTGTTGTGAGGTGCGGGGGCAAGAAAATCTAAATTGGATACCGTTATCGTTAAATAGTTTATGAAAAGCATGATTATCAAATTCACCACCATGATCACACTGAAATGACTTAATTTCACACTTAAACTGAGTACAGAACATAATTTATGAAATAACAGAAATTAAGACAAAACATCAGATTATTCATTAACGATAAAACCTAAACATACTGAGAATAAAAAATTAGAAACAAAATCATAATACTGAAACCAAAGAACCTTCGACATTGGAGACAGGTCCCACAAATCCAAGTGAACATGTCAAAACAACGAAGTCTCCAGAATTAGACGAACTAACAAACGAAGAGCTCACGTGATTTCCAAGCTGACAAGCATGGCAAAGAACGGGAAGTTTCTCTTTATTACAAGAAATAGAATCACTAGACACAAACGACGTAACACTTCACTTCCTGGATGTCCAAGTCGTTGATGCCACGTATACTGACTGGTAAGAAAAGCATGAGGTATAGTGGAGGGCTTAGAGGGCTTCGTAAACCTGGGATAGAGCTCACCCGTGCTATCACATCGGAGGAGCACCCGTCGAGTTATGAAGTCCTTGCGACAGAAAAAACCAATAATGGTCAAACTCAACCGAACAAGAATCTAACACGGACAAACTGACGAACCGGAAATTAAGTTTTTGACAATATTGGGAGTGATTAAGGACATTAAATTAAACTGAAGTTGGAACGAAAAGGAGGGTAGACAAAACACTATGGCCCAGAGTTACAACGGGAAAAAACGCCCGTACACCTAACTGGCAACAGACGAGTAAATGCACATATTAAGAATATCACTAAGTACAAAGAACAAATGCCATTAGATGAGAACTCACACTGTATCCATGTACCAATTGCCGAGGCTGGTTCTATGAAGAGTAGTGGTATTCAATGCATTCGGCAAAATGTAGCTTGACCCGAACACTTGTGAACCGAACAGCAAATCGCTGACATCGATGAAAAGAGGCATACTAGGGGTGACTAGTCCCAAGTGAAACCGAACCAGGGAAGAACCCCCTTGCTGCTGTTAGAAACCCCTGTCATAAACTGAACTGCAGTGAAGTTCGGTTGTAGTTATGTACAGGGACAAGGTGAACACCCCTGCGGTGACCAGAAAGCGTCTGAAACCCCCTGCCAGTGGATAATAAATGGACCCCTGCTGTGGTGACCCCCAGTAGATATTGAACCCCCTGAGGGAATAACCCAGCCTTCCCATAAATGGACAACCCCAAAAGAAACCAGGCAATAACTGTGGAACTACATAAAGTTGGGCTTCGCAAATAATTGAGGCCCGAAACACTTTGAAACCCAGGAGGGACAGAAACCGTATAAGCGACTGGGGGAGATGGGGTGGAAATATTAGAGCATTTAACCCAAGACTAGCCAACAGGATGCAACATATCCAAATCCGAGCGTGTCATAAAGAACACCCAGCCACTTAAGCCGAACCCCGAAGGAATACGAGGGAGCAAAGTAAAAAACTTGCCGTGAACACCATTGTGAGACACTTACAAGCATCACCAAACCGAAAGAAACCCTTAGCACAACTCCCACACGGTTGTTTACTTTTTTCCAAAGAAGGACCAAACACGCCGAGCACTATCGTTGGATTTAGACCAATAAAACCATGGGAGATAAGCGGAGGTACCAGCAACAAAGAGGGTTTGAACCCACAGACTTTAGGCGCGTCCATGAGTAGTCAACAAAGGCTCAACGTTTTTTGAGACGAGACACGGGGTTCCCGACTAACAATAACGGTAGAGATTGTTTCATAGGTGGAAGGTAAACCCTCAAGCGCAAAAGTAACAACATCATCATTGCTAATTGGGGAACCAAGACCATTAAGAACCGAAACAATAGATTCTATCTTTTGAAAATACAGTCAATAGATAAATTCCCAGCTTCAAGTTGCGTAGTTCGCTTTCAAAGTCATTAGCACGACGGAGCGCTTTGTTTGTCTGAAAAATAGCCTCAATATATGTCCATGCATCCTTGGCAGTGGTAGGGTTAAGATCAACCAAACGTTTCCTTAGTGATGGAGTAAGTGTGGAGAATATCCAAGACCTAATGATGAAATCAATCTTGGTCATTCGCATCCTTAGGTGGTGGATCCGTAAGAGTCGTGTGGAGAAGAGCAACCGAGATCAACAAGAAGATCAAAATCCATAACCATGACATAGATGGGAAAAGTATATACACCCTCGAGGAATAATTTCATCGCATCGACATCCGATAAGGTAAGGTGCCGGTGTGAGGGGGTGGGGTTGTCGTTTGTCATGTTTTGTCGCAACAGTGGTAGTATGTAGTTTCTGTATTTTTAGGGTTGGGCGATTTTAGGGCTCAAAAGTAGTTAGGGTTTGTAAAAAAAAGGAAACAGTGGAAACAGTAGCAAGTGTGTGGGGTTTGCGTGGGAGAACAAAACAAAACACCGACTGAAACTGCAATCGGTAAAACAGTGCAAACTAGGTCCAAGAAACGTCTACTAAACTTAGTCGAAAACGGAAAACCACCAGAGAAACAATCGTTAAAACAGAAACTGTGATATGAAAAGGTTACAAACAAGTGGAAGCGAGTTTACGTTAATTAATGAAAGCTATAGCTGCACGCACTCCTTTCTCTAATAAATAGGTATGCACCGATGGTTTTGTCATGCCCTAGTTAATGATAGCCTCGCATAATTTGGGATCTTATGTTAGACCAAGTGTGCAACCCCCTTGGATATCCAAACAATTTAGAATAAAACATTCACATGCTAATTCCATTTGATACACACTCAGCTGAGAAACGCCCCTCTAGTACGTGCGCTAAACATTAAGTAGATCTCCTTGGAATCTTCCAACTTTCTTGTAGGTGTTATTGTATTAATTACAATTAATATCAAACTCAAGTTCATGCAATTCTTTTGATCCTTTACTTCACTATAGCGGTAAATCCCAAATCTGATAACCAGATTAAACTATTTTGAATAACAGTTTACACAGACTAATATAATCATTGTTTTATACGATGTTATCAAATTTAACGCACGTTTTTCTTTCCCCTTAAGTATGTCTAGTACACTGATCATAACCATTATTATATTAGTACCGAAAATTGGTGTGAATCTACGACAGTATCTGAACCTGAACACACAACTCAGTATTTTTGTAGACACTCATTATATATAAATTAAGAAAGAAAAACATGTGTAAATTTGAAAGGAAAGAATGCACACAATTATGACGCCTCTGTTTTGTTTCGAAGCCTTCAAGAAAAGCATAGTACTTGATGAAATTAATCTCGTTTTTTAGGAAAGTAACTTAAACTCAAAGAGGCGTTTGGTAATTTCGGTATTTAGTTTTTGGTATGTTTTTTAGTCGGTTTAGAATTTGAATATTAGGTCATTGGTTTCTTATAAATAGAGATATATGACATTAGTTTTCTTACTACATTTGAATTAGAACTTTGTAATGGTACATTTGAATTTGTTTTGCATTTGATTTGATAATTTGAATAAAGCTTCCGTTTCATCGTTTGAATTTGTTATTTATTTCGTCCTTTGATTTCCAACATCATTCACTTGGATTACACGTCGGAATAGTATTATAGGAAACAATGTCAGAATTGGAACGTTTGAACTTTGAACCAACAATCCAAAAACTGCTAGTACCACTCTCTAATTCCTTTTTGTGATCTGTTTCTCTAGCTCCTTGCTCGGGTGTTTTCATAAAATAGGAAGATTTGTTTTGAACTAGTATATTTAAAAAGCTTTTCGTGACTTTAACGCAAACTAGTTAGAACATTTTTGAAGATGAATCCAAAGAGAACTATAAAGCCATAAATCAAATAGCGATATAAAAGATCTGGGCATGCTGCTTCTCGATCAGACCTAAGGAAAGGGTGATTTCTTACTGAGAAAATAACTAAGTGATACATACTTATTTTTAACTGCTTATTTTCCCAGGATAATAAAGTAGTAATAGGGAGTTTTACCTTTATGCTATAAATTTTTATCTGCACTTCTGCAGAGAAGCACTCAAATAAGCTATACCAAACACCCTTAAAATCAAAGGCCCTGTTAAAGTTTCTTCTTTTAACTTTTCTGATGTCATCAAACATATTAAATGGACTTCTGTAAGTAATTTACTGGCAACATTAACTACCAAACCGTGGTACATGTATATGAATATATAATATGATATTCTGCTGAACTTTGTTTGGATGCGGCAGTTTGTTTTTTCTTAGAAGTTGAGTGATCTTAATTAAATGAATACTTAATGGTAGTATGTACGTGGTGACGACAACTACTTTATAAACCGACAACACATTTAAATCTACAAATTAACAAATACGTACAACTGGTATAGGTTTCGGTATAACAACATTTTATGCTACGCAAACAAGCTAGAGAATAACACATATCTGGATCTCAGACTCTTTTCACCACTTTTAATGCGACTGCCTACTACAAAGAGTTCTTAGTAGATAGTGTTCTACAGGTTCATCAATATTGCTAGTGAAAATGCATGAAATACTCCTTCCTGCTACCTCAGAACTGTTCTTGTCACCTTCACCACTTCTTGAATCTTTCCAGATACCAATTGGAAAATCTTGTAGTTAAATGGTTACCAAAAAGTAGCCCAATCACTAGGCCACTACCAAGTCCACTAAGTATAACAAACCCAATCAACTCCACAGGGAAGTCAGACTCTAATCTTGCTCAAGTGAAACGTGGAGGCTTTGAGACGTCTGGCTTACCACATTTCTTGGATAAAGGGTCTCCACACAATGCGGAATTTCCCATATAAGAATTGTTCGTAAAGGTTTTGAATTGTTTACCTTGTGGTATAGGTCCAGTGAGGTTGTTGTAGGAGACATTCAAAACCTCAAGAAAGTTCAGTTGTACCAACTCTTGAGGCATTCTTCCCTCGAGCGTGTTACTAGAAAGATCTAGTGACTCGAGCTGAGTCAGGCTTCCCATGCTAGATGGAATGACGGCAGAAAACTCATTGTTAGAAAGGTTGAGCAACTGAAGACCACTGAGTTCTTTAATGGAGTCTCGAATTATCCCTCAAAACTTATTGCTTGAGAAATCAACCTCTATGAAGATGTTTAATGTTGGATCGAATTTCTAACTTATAATCAAAATATACCAGAAATGTAAAGCTTTTATTGAATCTAAATCTGTCATCAATTTAATGTTTACAACATGTTTGTTTATTTATACAGAATGAAAGGGTACAAGTAAAAGTCGTGACCCTTGGTGAATAACTGTTTTGTAACCGCCATTTGTAACTGTTCTTGACAGCGGGTTGGGATTAGCCCAAGTGATTGGGTTTCGGCCCAATATTCTCCTCCCTAATCACAATCGCTGTGACGTAGATCTTTAAGTCCGATGAGTTGTCTCATGGTTAAGAACTTGATTTTCGGGAGTGCTTTTGTAAGTATGTCCGCTTTCTGATATTCTCCACTTACGAATTCGACTTGTATGTCTTCTCTTTCAACGCATTCTCTTATGAAGTGGTACTTTGTGTCAATGTGTTTGCTCCTTCCATGAAATACGGGATTCTTCATTAGTGCTATGGCGGATTTGTTATCTACTCTTATTGTGACTTTCTCTTCTTCAGAATGTGTAAGCTTGCTTAGTAGTCTCTTTAACCATAATGCTTGTGTTGCTGCTGCTGTTGCTGCGATGAATTCTGATTCACATGATGATAGTGCTACAGTGGCTTGTTTTTGTGTACTCCAGCTGATTGGTGATTCACCATAGTAGAATATTATGCCGGTAGTTCCTTTTCCTTCTTGAGTGTTGACTCCGTAGCTACTGTCGCTGAATCCATGTATCTTGTTTCCTCCGTTATGCTTGTAGGTGATTCCATAATCCTTTGTTCCTTTTACATAGCGTAGTACTTGTCTTATAGCCTTCATATGTTGCTCTCTTGGTTCTTGCATGAAACGACTAAGTAATCCAACAGAATAACTTAAGTCGGGTCTTGTGTGAAGCAGGTATCTTAAGCATCCAATTAAGCTTCGATAAGCAGACATACTCACATTATTACTTTGATAGTATGATTGTGTTGAAATGTTTGGTAAGACTTGGGAATTTACTTGAGATGAACTTTTTGATTTGAATTGAATCAAAGTGTGATGGTGAATTTATGATTTGAATTGAATCATTATTACTTTGATAGTATGATTGTGTTGAAATGTTTGGTAAGACTTGGGAATTTAC
>BQNB010072722.1:0-32341 GCA_026074375.1 Tanacetum coccineum
CATTAAGTTAAATATAGTACGTTTGGTTACCCTATGAACGGGTATACCAACGAGAGTCGTCACCCCCAATAGATCTATCCATAGTATTTGCGTTTACTCGCAAGTAATTAATGTTTCATGATATGGAAATAGTGGCGCTGGAAGGTACTTAGAAAATAATATATCTGGATAGCATACAGTTGGAAAACACTTGCATTCATGGTTTAAGCATGTATCCCCCTCGCGGGTTTATAAAGTATTCAAAAGATTTAAAATGCGAGGCTATAAACTCACCTTAACAGGGAAATCTGATTGATGGCAAAAGTATAAGACATGAAAGTAACGGCTCCGTCACGTAACCTGGGGGTAATATGTCAAGTCTTAGTGTGATTGTTTATGTTTTCAAAACTTTATAAAGTTTAACATACATCTTACTTTGATTTATTAATTTATGGAAATATTGTATCACTGTTCGGGCTATCATAATTCAGAGGTCATGCAGTAAACGTTTGAGGAGACAGGACACTTTAAATCGTAAATCCAGCAAACTCGTCAAAACGTATACCTAAATGAAACCCCTCACATGAAATTCCCTAGTAACGTGATACGATAAGATTTTAAGTTTCTTCAAAAGCTAGTCGATGATAAGTTATGTTAGATATATAACGTAATTATTTTATAATCCGTCGATCGATGATTAATAATGATAAATGTGTCGGGTTTTAATAAAATCAAGTCTTATAATATTAATATATATTTTTATAACTAATATAAAAGTATTTCATTTTTTACCTTTAAGAATGCAAAAATGGCAATATATACCCTTGGTTTATAAACTTTTACAAGTTTAGTCCTTTATATAATAAGTATATATATATTAAACCTTTAACTTTGAAACTTGGCAAGATAGGTCCTTATAGTTATAACTTTAAGAATATGACATTTTCAACCCCTCTAGTTATAATTTCCAAAATATTTACAATATATACCCCTTGCGTGAGATTTATTCGCAAAACAAGTCCAAAAACCATAATAATGATATTTTTGAAATCCAAGAGAGTTTTGCAGCTTATGGCTTATTAGAATAAGCTAAAATAAGTAGAGTTTGCGAGCTTATAGCTTATGAAAAGGGCTTGTGATTGAAAAAAATCAAAACGGGTACGTTTTATTGTTTTAAAACAATTCGGATAGGTTTGATGTTCAAGGCTCTTAACAAAAAGTTCCTTCATGATCTAATAGAGTTTATGAACACCTTAAAATAGTAGCAAAGCTTATAGGACGAGTAGAAAAAGCTTACAACTTGAAATGGGTCAAAATGGAGGTTTTTGGTTCGTGTAGCATAGCTTATAATGATAGCTTATGGCTTATAGATTATTGAGCTTGAATGTAAAAATAAGATTTAGGGTTTTAAGGTGCGTTTGGTTTTAGGAAAAACCAAACCGTATGGTTTGTGGTTCAAGGCTTTTAACAAGAGCTTGTATACGATCTTAAGAAAGCTTATTAAAGATTTAAAATAGATCATGAGTTTATTGAACAAGTTATTGAGCTTACTTGAGCTTATATAGGTCGAATGAGCTTATTATGGGTCGAACACATTTAAAATGAATCAAAGACCTTCCTTCTCTTATTTTCTTGGCTTTTAATCTGATCTAAACTTCTTCCATGGCTTCCTTACTTCTGCTAGAACATTATTTAGAGGTGGTTTGAAGCTTAGATGGTGATTTAAAAGTGTATGCGTGTATATATAGTGGTAGAAATGACTTCGGGACCAAGTTTTCATGAGTAGGCACCAAGTAAACTTAGAAAGGGGTTTAAGGGCTGTAGAGTAGTGACTAAGGGCTGATAAGGATGAGTTTGAAGAGCTAGAAACTAGCTATGAAAGGTGTGGAGTGGTGGTGAATTGTGCGGATTACAAGAAAAGTGACGAGGTGGTGTTTGCTTGGTGACCAAGTGTTGTAGCAAGCAAGGAGGCAAGGAGGTGGGTAATGATGATGTCAAGGAGATTTAGTGAGCTAGCTTAAGGTGAATGAGTGCTTGCTTGATTAAAAGTGGTTTAGGGTGTTTCAGGTCATATTAGGGTTTTCGGGTTAGGTTTTATGGTTTAATTCAAGTTAGGGTTAGGGTTTAGGATAGTTTAAGGTTTATATGTTGAGCATTATGTGTTTGTAACTTATGCCTTAGAGCTTGTATGGAATCTGGAAGGAAAAAGGCGGAAAATGAGCTTATTTTGAATTCGTTGCATCATTAGATTGGTACATTGAGCATTAGGGGACTAATACTTTTTTTAAAAAACTTGGAGGGAAATTATATTTCAAATTTTATGCATTGATTACTTGTAAACATGCCTTGGAAACTTGTACATTTATTTTGTATGTAATTATTATATTTAGTTAGGGTTTTGATATAAACGTTAACGGATAATAGCTTATTTTTATTTTTTAGAAATAATGGTCATGAAAAACTACGTTAAATAGATAACGTACATGGTATAAGAGGTATATTATATTTGAAAATTGACTTGACATATTAGAGGTTTACGATATATAAACTTATATAGAATTGGCAAGGTAGTTTCGTGACCTTTTTTACTTTAGAAATGTAAACAATCTTACAAATGTAATAACGATAAACTTCCGTGAAAAAGTAGTATTTAATATAATATAAGTGGAAATTACAGTGATGAAAATTGTGGGTTGTTACGTTTAACTACATTTCCTTCTATGTTGTGCAACATATTTGCCTTAAGAAACTCAGTGTCACTAATTGCCATGAGCTGGCTTCACTCATCGAGGGATTCGGAAGCCTGTTAAATTTGGAAGTCTTATGGCTTGTGTCTTGCTCAAAGCTCACAGAAATACCTGAATCATTTGGAAACCTCCAGAACTAAGAACTATAGATCTATCTCACTGTTTGAGTCTGTGTAAGTTGCTATAGAATATAGGTGCATTGGGTAGTCTAAAAATAATCGACATGAGTGGTTGCACGGGACTGATCCATGACCATCTGCCGATATCACTTCACGATTTACTTTCACTAAAAGTGATTTGTGATGAAGAAATTTCCTTGCTATGGAGTAATCTCACAAATGTGGGTGTAACGGTGGTACAAGAAGATAGACTTCATTGCTTTTCCAGGATAATCTCAAGAGAATATGAATAATGAAATTATACATATTTTATCTTGCGTCGTTTTATTTTTATCAGTATCTTTTTTTGGTACATTTGGCTAAAGAAGACTTCAATAATAATTGTCATGGAGTGTTGTATAAGTATTCATTCTTTTAATCATTTTATTTCAAACACTATTTGAACCTATATTTGACTCTCATTTACCAAATATTGTAATTGCTTTCTATAAAAGGATAAAGGCAAGCGATCTTGAATTGATTATGTTCAAAAGAAAAACCACCCATGATTTTTATGTCGACTTTTGCCATGAACAATGGGTGGCGTCATTCCATCTGGCATAGTAAAAAAAAAGACCCTACCTCATTATCGAATTAAAGCCGTGAGATATGTAACTCTGATGTTTATAAGGTGTGTACTTTGAACCCCTTGGTTATTCATAAGCATTTGGAATGAAAGGTTGTATGACTACAAGCTTAGATGATAAATATATAATATTACAACGATAACCTAGCTTAAGTGTATCAGAGGAACTTCTCACCACAAAATCGAGCGCGACTCTAGTTTTGTAAGAGTGAAGTTTGTTAATGTTATATACTGCTAGAAATCAAACAATAAATAAATATATAATTCTAAATAATAAGAAATTCAAGAAATTAGAAAAGAATCTCGAATTGGATGAAATGGGGTTTATTATTGGATTATTGAAGGTTTGTTACAAAGAGAAAGGATTACAAATCATAAACTAAAAATGAAGTTACAATCTAATTGGCATTTATACAAAATCTTTACAAATGAAAAAGGCAGTAAAAGCTGTTGTGGGTTGGTTTGGGAGATTTTGACTTTTTCTGTTGATTTTTCTTGACTTCTATATTGATACATATCAATACTTCCTTCTTCAATTATTGCTTGACCACAAGCAATCAGCCCAAGCACTAGGGAACCTTGTTGCAATCTCATCATAAGGCTCCCAAGTTGCAACTGCGACTTCACAATTAGTCCAATGTACTAGCACATACACCACTGCACCATTTCCTTTCCTTGCTAGCTTCTTGTCCAAGATGGTAAAAGGGTTCTACTGCAATTAAACCTTTACTGTTGACTTCTGGTAATCTTCATGGTTCTTGCAGACTGTACTTAAGACGGGACACATGAAAAACAAGATGGATATGAGCATTTTATAGTAACTGCAACTTGTAGGCTACTCTTCCAACCTTCTTAATGACTCGGAAAGGGTCATAATACTTTGTCGTTAGCTTGTGATACTTTACTTCCCTGACTTAGTATGTCTATATGGTTGAAGCTTCACATAGACCCAAACTTTTTCTACAAACCCTTTTAATGACTTAAAAGGGCCACCATTTATTTATTTTATTTAAACATTTTGTATAGGACATTTTTTTGATTATTATTAATTTTTTTACATTGGTTTATAATTCAACACGAGTTTAGTTATTGCGGGACAAAAAACCAATATAAATAATCTTCTAAATGCAAGGTAGATCAACTTGTATTTTATTTGTTCTTTTTTTCTACTAAAGAATTAAATTTATCAGAATTTGGTAACAAATTCATTTTAATTTCTTTGAATTTCTCACTATCAAAAACAAAGAATGTAATTTCTTTGTTTTCTTTTTTTGTTACTGCTCAAAGTTTGAATGAATATTTCTTTAGGACTATTTTACTTTATTGATTTGTTAGAATAATTGAATAAAAATATCAATATTCAAACTTCAAATCTACATCATTTGACCTTGATTTTGATGTTGAATATTTTTAACCAATTCTAAATTCGTCTTTATTTCCTTAACTTTTGCTACCAAACAGATAATTAATTCTCTTTATGTAGGTCCAATAGGAAAATGTAGGCCCAATAAAAAAATGTAAGCCCGGCCCAATAATATTTCAGAAAAGAAAGAAGGTTATAAATTATACCGGATAATAATCTCCTTTAACACTTTTCCTATTTTTCGAAAACCATCCAAGAAACCCCAAACCCTAATTTAAGTGTAATTCTTTTATCTATACTACATATAAAGCAAATTAGTATCTTTTTCTTCATTCAATTCAAAAAATTAAGTAATACAAAGATTGATGCACATTGTACAATCTTTAATGCAAACAATAAAGAGTTGAAAGTCAATAATACAAACATTCATGCAATATGTACAACTAACCAATTCACAACACACACTTATTGACTAGTCAACACATTTAATGTTATTCTTAAAACACCAATTACTAATTAATGTAATTTTTAAAACACCCCTAAAATGAAAAGTACATGTTATTATACACATTGTACAAAATAATAAAACACACAAAGCTTTATACAATTTATATGTTAATACATATAGTTTTGAAAGCCGGACTAGGCCAACAGGTTCAACCGAGAATATGAGTGGTCACTAGTTCGTCTAGCAAATAAAAGCCGTCTTAAAAACGAACATGAGAGAACCGGTTAGAACCTATAAAAATGGGTGAACCGGGCATGATCAGGGTTATTTTCCTTTTGTTTTTCTCCGATTAATCACAGGGTACCCGCCGCTGCAACACGCGGATACCCTGCTAGTCATATACAAAGTAAGTATATTTGTATGCTACAATGTATATCAACTAAAATGGCCAACTCTAATGATATATAATTGATGTGTTGTCGTTGTATGGTATATTTAAGATGATTCAAGTTTTAAATTTATATTTGCCGACTAAACCAAAAACAACACTTTAACGGGCAATGTACCCGATCGGTAGTAGTTTCATGGTAAGTAGGTTGTCGAACACTTAAAGCGAGGTTAAATATATCAATTTAATTAATATCTTGGTTATCTAATCTATTTTAATTCTAATCTATTCTAAACCTATGTTAAACCTATGTCAGTCTAAATCATAATTCTAACAGGAAAATGGGGGTTTTTAGCCTGAGAGACTGGCATGGTTTGGTTGGTTTCTACAATCAATTCAAGGCACTGTTACCCACGCAAGCTAATTAACAAAAGTTGAAAGAGCGGTTGAATCTTATACAAGAAACCTGTATTAACCATTATTAATCCGACTAGAATGTTGGTTTGTTTATTAAGTGCAATGATTTCTTCTCTCGAGGTGGCATATCATTTTTAAACTTAGGCGTTACATCATCCTAAGACCTAGACACATTAATTATGTCACAATTAAAGCATCTGCATAAAGCTTCCTTATTTGTTAATTATAATTTATCTTAGGGATTAAGGCAATGGTGATCTTGTTAAACCATAGCTCATAAAGACTTTACCCACTTACCGCTTAATGGCAATCTATACACTATTAGTCCACTTGTCCAACCATCCAATAGAATCAAAACAATACTTTTTAAATTATCTAGGTCACCTAGTAGTCAACATGATTAATAAACCATTGGCAATATCCAATTAACTAGTTAAGCCCAAAGCGTATCCTAGACACAGACTTAGAAGGACAATATTTGTGTAACTATGATTCTAGATGTATAAATTACTATATGGAGAGCTATCTTAGACTCTAGATCTACTTGGTCCGCTTCACTAGATCCAGTTGAATGATATGTCGCATACAAAAGCGCGTAAACAAGTATAAATTGATAAACATAAACAAGCACTCAACAATAAATCAAGAAATCGAGATAAACAAATACCAAACATTCAAATCTTCATAATAATGGCTAATACCCAAAAGTATTAGCCTTCAAACGTCATAATAAATTTCAAGAAGCATTTTTTAGCCAAGGTAAACTAACCGAGTTAGGAATGATACCAAAAATTGTAACGATTACAAAGGTATCTGTAATTACACGTTTGTCTCTACGTAATTGATACTTTGCTCGACCTTTTCTGCTCTTTTTCTCCTCTGAAAATCGACTTTTGTGGTTTAGGTATCGAGAATATGACTTAGCACACTTAAAACTTGTTTTTTGAGTTTTCTATTTATAAGGTCTGGAAGTCGGTTCGATACGGTGTATCAAAGTGTTGGATACGGCGTATTGGGGATTTCTTGGAGTAGGGACCACGTTTGATATCTTCCAGAATATTCAAATACTATATCTTGAATACAGCGTATTGAGTCTCTTTGGATACGGCGTATTGAGCTTTATCCTTCTATGGTCTTTGGTGAGTGCAGACATTGATACGCCGTATCTTCCTTGATGGATACGGCGTATTGGTCTTCAGAATAGTAATCTTTAAAATATCTTTATTTAAGCTCCAGAATGCGCTCCTTTTGCTACTTCACCAATACTCCATAATTATTGCAATTCTCAAATATAAATGGTAAGTAATACATTAATTCAATTCCTATTACAAAATGGGTTAATAACATGGGATAAATGATGCTATAAAATAGACTTTATTTGATGTCATCAAATATCCCCCCACTTGAATCCTACTTGTCCTCAAGTAGCCTTTAAAAGTTTATAAAAATGTATCCCTAAGGATATTTTCCGTTAAAGCACTTATTCGATCTATTACAAGTACACAACCAAACACCTCACGAAATAGGAAGATGAAAACACTCAAATCACTCAACTAATCTATGTGGTAACATGTAACTAATTCGCTCAATTGCTCGGTCGTGACGAGTATTCTATCATAAGCTTGGCAAGGATACACATCTCCACCACTAAAGCCAAGGAGTAACAAGTTTATAAAGGTAAATATGGGTTTTTGTATGGAAAGGCGTACGGTTGATCATTCTACAATCTTTCACCAGAAGTACCACTCCAACAAGGCAGCTGAAGCACACATACACACCCGGAACGCCGGGATAGACATGTGTGTTCGATCACATCCCCATTCGAATTTAACCAACGGTTAGGATGAAGAATGATATAGGGTAGGAACCTTCTAACTTTCACCAAAAGTCGTAAACCAACGAGGCAGCTAAGACATGCATACATGGCCGTAACGACGGAATAGACATGCACGCTCGAACAAGTCCTCATTCGCGTAAAACCAGCGGCTAATCATCAGGTGAGAGGGAAGTAAATTGTTGTTAAATAAAAATCAAGAAACAAATAGATTAAGACTTAAGATACAAGTTGCTAGACACTTATTTCCCGACCGTTACCATGATAAAGACACAACTATTTACAACGTCTTGATCATCGATAAAAAACAACAACCTAAGTTGGCGTTCCCGTAACGGTCAACTTCCCAATCTTCCCAAAACTTTACATACTCTACAAGGCAAGTGGCGATATCTTCCACTTTGTACAATACTCTACATCGTTGATTTTTTAGACGTATCAACGAATAATCGATCCTTCGTGTAATTCCTTTGGTAGTTGCGAAACGATTATCTTCAAACTTTCTTTCTCTTTTTGTATTTTTCTCATTTTTTTTAATTTTTTAAACAAATACCTCAAATCTCGGTGTAGTTTCATGTCACACCCCCAAATGGGGCCTAGTCAGAAACACGTGTCAGGTGGCGTGACATCATAAAACACATCACAAAAGATACAAAGAACGACCTCTAAGGGTACGTTTAAAATCCAACATCGTTGCTTTAATTAAAATAGTTAAAGTTTTACATAGGCCCAACGATAATATACGAAAGCGAATAAAAGGTTTTAAAGTTTGACAACGATGTTAACATAGATAATAGTAATTCTTAAAAATTGGTCCAATGCAAGGCAACATCATAAAGCAAGCAAAGACATTCATAGCTAAGCACCTGAGAAAAACATGCAAAAACGGTCAACATAAAGTTGAGTGAATTTATAGGTTTAAATTTAATATTAAAGGTGGACCATAAGTTCACAATACGCACGTGACAGTTATATGAGATACAACTTCACATAAAAAGCATTTACGTTTGCACTAAGCTCATGACACCAAAGCTCAATTTAAAAGGAAGCATTTTATATGCCAAATAGAATTCCTCGCCCTAAAGGTATCTGACCAGGATCACCTATTGACATTCCGACATGGTATATATCTGTTTGTTCGGACCTTCGAAACTAGTAAGCGCTACATACCCGGATAGGGATAATTAGTCCCAATAGATCTATTTACAACATCCGCGCTTACTTAACCAGTACGGTTGGTTAAGCAATTGACGGTTCATGATAATTTGGGCATTAGTGGTTTATTCGCTACTTAGGCAACACGTAATCAGGAAAGGAAAACGTAAAGTAACTGTGTCCATAGTTTAAAAACAAGCAATGTTTCTCACCCAAAAAATAGTAAAGTAAAAGTAGTAAAACATGGGGCTATGAACTCACCTTAGCAAAAATAAGCAAATGATAATCATGCAAGTAAAAGATGATATAGAAATCTAGCCGCGACCTAGAATAATAATGCGTCGCAAAAACACGGAAAGTATTCCAAGAATTGCACAATATGTTCATCACCAAAAGACATCTATGTGTGTTTGCTTTGTTTTGATTATCAAATCATGACGAAATAAAATCGTATAGTTTTTCGTTAAGTTTCGGCGTTTAACCAAAAATTATCATTTTTAGAAAGTTTCTATTTTATGAAAGTTTTTAGTTTCGGGACGTTAATACCGCCCCCTATATTTATTAAGTTTCCATATTTTCAAAACGCCCTAACGAGCCTTAATTACTTAACTTCTAAGTCCGTTTTGCTAAATTCTTACCAAACTTACTATTTTTAGTAACTTTATCGTTTTTCCTAAAATATGCTAACGACGTCTTTAAATGATACTAATCAATAGGTATGTGTTACTATATGTTTCGCTAGTGTTTAGAAAGTCCAAAAATGTCCGAAAGTGTCCGAAAACTCATTTTACTATTCACATCAGCACACTATTCATCCTGTTTTGTTAAAAAATATTTCAAGTTTCATTTGGCTATAACTTGGTCGTTTTAAATCCAATTTTAATGTGTGATATATGAAAAACTATCTATTCGAAACGAGCTCTCCAAAAACTACTTTTACGCCTAATGAAAATATTTATAGGTCGACCAAAACCCCAAAACAAATTTGGAGCAAGCACTTTTTGCCAAAAAAAACGCAACCAACATCCACTTAAACTTCACAATAGTGCATAATCTAGCCTAATCTCCATTCACAACTAATCCACAACAAAACCACACATAATCTCTTCATTTCTATTGTTGCAACACTTATTCCACTCCCATCTCACCAAGAACATAATATTTAACTTGTGAAACAAAGTAGTATCACTATTAATGAAATCTTGTCTTTAAAATCTTTCAAAAATTAAAACACAACATATGGATGTATGGATCTTGAACATATAATAAGAACATAAAATAACCACAAAGAAAGATTCAAGATACTTACAAAAATGAAGAACAAGAAGCAATAACACAAGATCTATACCCAAAATCACTAGATCTTGAAAAACCCCGAATAATAACCAAACCCTAATTTGTAGATCTTGAAGAAAACCCTTAAATCAAAGAACCAATACTTGCAAACACCTTAGGTAACCTTAGAAATGAACCTAGAATGCTTGGATTATGCAAGAAATCAAAGAAAAAAGAAACCCTATGTGGGTGTTTGTTGGCCATGGGCTTCAAGAAGAGATGATGAGGGAGAGAAAGAAATTTTTGGAGGCTTAAAAATGATTATGAAACCCTAAGTTGTGATATGGGATGGTATTTATAGGACAAGATTAGGTTAAAGGGTATGCATCATAGTGCACATGTGCCCAACACACACCAAAGGTGTGTGTGTGTGGGGGGGGGGGGTTGGCAATTGGCAAGCCACAAGGACCATATGGTTCAAAATTTTGAGTCTTGATTCTCATTAGATGCATAAGTTGGTCTTTAGTTGGTCAAATGAAGTCAAATGATGCAAGTATCACATCATATTATCAAACTTGAGAAAATGTGCATGAGAAGGACTCTCTCATGTGTCACTTTCACCCAAATGCATGAGAAGTTCAAAAAAAGTTGTCTTTGATTTAATTTTCAAAGCTTAATGGTGCATGTGTTTGGGTTTAGCGTCCCAATATAACAAGAGAAGGGTGAAGTAAAAATTTTTTTTTTGACTTATGGACCTGAAATGGATGATAACTAAAGTTTACACGAAAAGATTTCGGGTTTCTAGGGTTCCGTTAGGTCAAAAACGCGAAAACGTAATTTAAACGTTAAAGCGTATAACTACCGGGGATGATCGTAAACTACGAAACACTTAGAAAAGATAAATTAACTCATATATCATCTAAACTAATCAAAATCCGAATTCAGAACGTGTCCGATGACGTTTTTTAGATTTACGCGGTTAACTTCCCGTAAACTGCCGATTCAAACGTCATCGTATAAAGTCAAAATATTTATCCGAAAGTTTGGAATGATTGACCTAAAAATTCAAGGGTGTACATTCTTACCGCATATAAAGAAGCTAGTCCCTCAAAGCTTAAACGTGGGTTCACCTTAACGAAAAAGTGAGCGTACTTTTTTCTTTCATTGGATCTTCCGCTCCACAAGTAAGACTCAGCCCTGTTTCGAATTCCAACGGATCTTTCAAATTGGAAAAGGCGCTCTGCTTTAGCCGTTTAAATTATCGATCCATAATTTCAACTGGTTCTTCAATGAAATTAAGCTTGTCATCAATCTGGCTCTCATCCAACGGAATAGCTAGTGGTTCGTCTACGAAACACTTCTTCAAATTGGAAACATGGAAAGTGCTATGAACTCGGCTTAATTGCTCTGGGAGTTCTGGTCGATAAGCAAGTGTTCCTACTTAGCTAAATCATAAAGGTCTATATTAGCGAGGGTTCAACTTCCCCCGTTTGCCAAAACGTATCACCCCTTTTCATGGTGACACTTTCAACATGACCTTATCTCCCACCTCAAATTCCAATGGCTTACGTCTCCTATCGGCATAGCTCTTCTATCTATCTCGTGCAGCTTGAATAAGCTTCTTGACGAAATGATCATCTCATTGTTTCATTAACAATTTTCCGGACGATGGAGTTGAAGCCGCTCCAACACTCAGCCCAACAAATAGGCGATCGATATTTTCGGCCGTAAAGAGCTTCAAATTGTGCAGCTTTGATACTCGTATGATAACTGTTGTTGTAGGAAAACTCCACCAAAGGTAGGTGTCTATCCCAACCTTTCCCAAAATCAATCACACAAGCACGTAGCATGTCTTTCAAGTTTGGATGGTTCTCTCGCTTTGACCATCAGTCTGTGGATGGTAAGACGTACTCATATCACTTGAGTACCTGAAGGCTTTCGTTATAGTAATTTCCAAGAAATGAGATGTAACTTCTGTCTCGATCAGAAATAATCGAAACCAGGGCACTCCATGTACCGAGACTGACTTTCCTTTTAAGTATTGTCTCCGTCAACTTCTCCATTAAAGTCGGTTTTCCTTCATTGGATAAGAAATGAAGCAGAACTTTGGAGCGGTCTACAATTAACCCAAATTGTATCTTTGACCAGACGTCGTCTTATGTAACTTAGTAACGAAATCTAAAGTATGTTTTCCCACTTCCATACTGGGATCACAGGTTGAACCAACAAACCGGATGGTTTTTGGTATTCGGCCTTGACTTTGGCACAGGTCAAACATTTACTGACGTAGGTGGCAATCTCAGCCTTCATATTCGGCCACCAATACAGCTTCTTTAAATCTTGGTACATCTTGTCCGATCCAGGATGTACCGAATACTTTGACTTATGCGATTCATTCATAATCAACTCTCTTAAGTTACCTCGACAAGGTATCCAACTTCTCCCATTCAAGCATAACGTTCCATCAGCACGTGGCTCAAGCTTCTTAATCATACCACACAGATCTTCTGTTCCATAATTCTCCTCCTTTCTCGCCTCAACTTGAGCATTTAAAATTTGCACAGGAAGGTTCAGACCAATCGTCAAAACCAAAGCTCGAACTCGTAGTGGCTTAATCCGTTCCTTTCGGCTCAAGGCATCCGCCACCACGTTCGCTTTTCCCGGATGATAACGAATTTCGCAGTCGTAGTCGCTCAACAGCTCCAACCATCTACGTTGTCTCATGTTCAACTCTTTCTGATCTAGAATATGTTGCAAACTCTTATGATCAGTGAACACAACGCACTTCGTGCCGTACAAATAATGTCTCCACATTTTGAGAGCAAACACTACAGCTCCAAGCTCTAAGTCATGTGTAGTGTAATTCTTCTCATGAATCTTAAGTTGGCGTGACGCGTAGGCTATGACCTTCTCCCTTTGCATCAAAACTGCGCCCAATCCTTTACGAGAAGCATCACAGTAAACCATGAAGTTTTCACTACCTTCGGGTAAAGCCAAAATCGGTGCACTACACAACTTCTGCTTTAACAGTTAAAATTTAGCTTCTGCCTTTTCACTCAAATCAAACTTCACGTTCTTTTGAGTCAGCTTCGTCATAGGCTTGTCAATTTTTGAGAAACCATCGATAAATCGTCGGTAATAGCTAGCAAGACCTAAAAATTAACGAATCTCTGTTGGAGTCTTGGGCGATGCCCAGTCCTTGATTGACTCAAGCTTAGCCGGGTCCACGTGAATGTCTTCACTATCAATCACGTGACCAAGAAATTGTACCTTCGACAGCCAAAATTTACACTTTGAAAACTTGGCGTACAATTTTTCCTTTTTAAGCAATTTCAAAATTAACTTAAGGTGTTCTGCGTGCTCTTCTTCGCTCTTGGAGTAGATCAAGATGTCATCAATAAAAATGATCACGAATTTATCTAAGTACGGTTTGCACACCCAATTCATCAGATCAATGAATATCGTCGGTGCGTTGGTCAGTCCAAACGGCATCACTTGAAACTCATAGCGACCGTAGCGTGTCATAAACGCTGTCTTTAGAATGTCTTCCTCTCGAACTCTGAGTTGGTGATAACCAGAGCTCAGGTCGATCTTAGAGTAGACTCTTGACCATTGCAACTGATCAAACAAGTCATCGATTCTCGGAAGTGGATATCGATTCTTCACAGTCAACTTATTCAGTTCACGGTAATCGATACACATCCGAAAAGATCCATCTTTCTTTTTGACAAACAAGACCGGGGCTCCCCAGGGTAAGGAACTCGGTCTTATAAATCCCTTTTCAGAAAGTTCTTGCAGTTAAGTAGACAGTTCTTGCAGTTCTGACGGTGATAATCTATACGGAGCTCGCGCTACAGGTGCAACACTTGGGACCAAGTCGATTTGAAATTCAACTTGTCGCGGTGGTGGTAATCCAGGCAAATCCTCTAGGAATACCTCCGGAAAGTCTCATACAGTCGGCATGTCCTCAAGTCGCTTCTCCTCTGACTCGTCTTCGGTTTCCTTCTTCGTAACTTATGCCAGAAAAATTAGGCAACCTCTCTCAATATATTTCTGAGTTTTAGTGCAAGATATAATGCTCAACTTCGACTTCTCTCATTTGCCGTCTCTATCACCTTGAACTGTCAAAACTTCATCTCCATAGGGGATTCACACAATCTTTTCATCACACACGATCACCGCACGATGGTTCGCTAACCAATCCATGCCGATGATGATGTCAAAACTACCAAGTTCTACCGGCATTAGGTCAATATTGAATGGGTGACCTAGCAATCCTAACGTACAGCCTCTAAGTATGGTATTAGTTTTAGAAATTCTCCCGTCAGCGAATTCGACAGCATAGCTAACGTCTAAAGTATCGGATGTTATATCAAGCAAAGTACTAAAAGTAGTCGACACAAAACTTCTATCGACGCCCGAATCAAAAATCCTAGAAGCATAATGGTCATTGAGAAGAAAGGTACCCTTGACGACATTGGAATCAGGGCTAACGTCTCCTCCACCCAACACATAAGCTTTTCCTCTTGCTTCACCAACACCATTCTTGTTTCCAGCTTTGTTTCCATGGTTTTGATCTTTTAGCTTTGGGCAATCACTCCTGAAGTGTCCTTGCCTTCCACACTTAAAACGGGTTAAAACTCTCTGATTCACTACTTGACCCCTCTAAGTAGAAGTAGCAGAATTTATGACCTTACAATCCTGGATCAAATGCCCAACCTTGCTACACTTCCCATATCTCACAGTGCGAGGCCCTTCATGGTGAAGCTTACACTTGTTACAGAGAGGCAACGATCCATTATATAGTTTCTTCTTATTGTTGCCAGCCGTATAGGGCTCTCGCCACATTTCTGCCACCCACCTTTTGGCCTTTTGAAGGTAGCTGCAGTCACAATAAACAGGTTGTCTCTCTGATTGACCTCTAATCTCCTTTTGTTCTCAGCATTTTTCACAGCATATCCCTTCAACTTTTGGTCCATTAAGTTGTTAGCAATTCAAACAGCATCTTGCAGTCTTGTATCTTTAGCAGTAATTACATTCCTTTGGATGTTATCGGGGCGTCCTCCAATGAATTTCTCAACCCGATCCTCCTCCTCGGGGAGCATCTTGGTGTACATCATAGTCAACTCTTGAAATCTTTAAGTATAAGCAGCCAAATCATTGTTCTTCACGGTCAAGTTCCACAGCTCAGATTCCATCTTTTGAATCTCGTTTCTTGGGCAGTACACTTCGGTTATTAGCTACATGAGCTCTCTTTATGACATGGAAAATGCAGCCACAGTTCCAATAGTCCTCTTATGTGAGTTCCACAAAGTTAATGCATTGTTTAACAGTGTGCAAGTAGCATACTTGACTTGGTATTTCTCTGGACAATTGTTGATATGGAATAATGCTTCCATCTTCTCAAACCACCTTATCAACCCGACAACTCCTTTCGTTCCCTTAAAGTTGAGTGGTTGAAACTTCATGAAGACCTGATATGTGCATTCTCTAGCAACAGGTCTATCACCTCTACCATTCTCGTTTGAATTTCTATTTCCACCATTTCCATTCTCACCATTTCCATTACCGCCATTTCCATTATCGTCGTCACTGCCGTTCTGGATTTGATTCTCAGCCTCGAGAGCATTGGCGGCACGGGTCACCTCATGAGCAGCCAACGCTTCTTCCACACGTCTGTTAATGAGTTCTTCGATTGCTTCAGGGATCATACCGGAGCGAGTGATAGTCATTGTTCTATGTCACAAGACATAACGCACGATGAGATTCGATATGAGATATAGCCATTATAAATGGTAAATAGGGTTTATATAGGAAAATACAATAGAACATGTTTTGCCAGAACAAGTAAATAACAATATAGATTGTTAGCCTTAAAATATGGTGACATATCCGGAATTACATTAGTTTATTTATAACGTGTCACATAGGGACTAATAATGACTAGTTATGATAGTTATGTGGCACTAGGACTATAAATACCCCCTCCATACTTCCATGGAGGGGTGAAGTTCACTTTTGTAAAAGTGTGTGTGTGTGTTCTCTCTCTAACATACACATCTTCCCATCTTTCTTCCTTTATTCTCTAATAAAATGGCTACACATTTATTTCACTTTATCCAACCTCCAGATCTGTTTTAATCCCTGATATTACATGTCATTTATAATCTACAATTGGCATCAGAGCTGCAGGGGTGTGTCGTATCATGTGTTTGTTTGTTTTGGTTACTATTCATGTTATTGTTCATCAACTGTTCATTAACTGTTGCTATCCCGATTTACTGTTCATTCATGGTCATATTATTTTCGTGTATCATTTTTTTTCTTTTGAAAAAAAATCATGAAAATAATTATTATATGTTGTTGTTATAAGTTTCTGTTATAAATCTGCTATAATCTGTTACTTTTTGAGCTTACCAATAGCCAATGGATTACAACGATCTCTTTCGTGTCTGCCACACTAGCCTCTGCCTCAAACTCCTCATCATCCTCCCTAACATCACTAGCAGCAATCTTAAATCCCATACCTACACCATCCTCAGGGTGAGCTACAACTCCCTCACTAATACCTAATCTGTGCCACAGCCGCTCTATGTATCAGCAGTATCCACCTCCATATGCTCCTCTTCGCTATCCTTTGGTGAGTATAAATCTCTAAACCTCTTGCGATGTGGTAAAAGATCAGTAGGAGTAGGGGTTATCAACCTCGAAACATGAGTAGGTGATGGTACCGAAGCAGTAGGTAACCTACATCTCTTGCGAGATGGACTAGAAGAAGGTGAAGATGAATCCAATGACCTCTCAGAAGATTAACCTAAGGATGACTCTGATGTAGTCAGTGGGTAAGGGGTAGACAATGGTGCAAACCTATAACGTCTAAAAGCCTCACTATGTCATGGAGTCCTAGCAAGTGATCGATGAACAAATCTCTGTGGTGTAGATGAAACAACATCGGTGGTGTCTGGTGGTGTATGTCCGGATAAATAATGATATGAAGGTGAACTAGAAGAAGATGACTCTGGTGAAGAATGACGATCCGATAAATGATGAGATACACGTCTCTATGCAAGTCTACGAGCAGGAATGAGTCTAACTCTCTTCCTCGCAGTCAACAACTTACGCGGCCCATTGAGGTGGGTGTGATAAAGTCGACTCACCCACCATCCCGAAAACAGGAATAGCCTTACCGGGGCGGGGACAAGATCGCTGGCGTCGACGAATGCTGGGGTGGGGGGCGCAAACAACAGGTGGGCAAAGGGGAAACTCTGATAATGGTGCAAGAGTATCATGGGATGACGATATGGGTCTTTGCTCAGCAGGCTCGAACTCACTGTCCGCCTCCGAGTCATCAGAACACAAAAGGGTGAAACCAATGGCAAATTTGGTGCGGGAGGTAAAGAATCCTCCGATGGATCAGAATCAAAAAAAGATAAATAATCCACTAAATCAAGTACCCCAGTAGGTGAGCGACGAGAATTGTCCCCACCTTCGGTTGCAACTTATAGGGTCAGCTGTGGAAACAATAGAAACCTGAGGGATAACATGGATAATAGCAGGAATAGCACCAAAGAGAATCAATCGTGGGGCATGAGAGCCCACGCTCTCCTCAGACGACGGAAATAGTAATAATAGGAGCAGCCATGACCTGCACAAGTAGAAACCTTACTTTCTCTCTCTAGATAATTAGCCAACCCAATCATTCTTGCTTGTGTTATGATATCCAATATACTACATATGATATGGAAAAATGATGAATAACGTAATTAAGGCAATATGATATATAATTAGTACTTATATATGTATTAAACGCTATTATTATATGATATATATGTAAGCAGGTAAAAGCACATAGGATCACATACTAGTTATAGCCCAGACCTAGATATACTACCTGGTTCTCTATAACCTTGGCTCTGGATACCAATCTGTCACCCCCCCCCCCAAACGAGGCCTAGTCAGAAATACGTGTCTGGGGGAGTGACGTCATAATACACATCACACAAGATACAAAGAACGATCTCTAATGGTACATTTAAAAATCCAACATCGTTGCATTAATTAAAATAGTTAAAGTTTTACATAGGCCCAACGATAATATGCAGAAGTGAATAAAAGGTTTTAAAGTCTGACAACGATGTTAACATAGATAATAGTAATAATTCTTGAAAATCGGTCCAATACAAGGCAACACCATAAAGCAAGCAAAGACATTCATAGCTAAGCACCTGAGAAAAACATGCTAAAACGATCAACATAAAGTTAAGTGAATTCATAGGTTTAAATTTAATATTAAAAGTGGACCACAAGTTCACAGTACGCACGTGACAGTTATAGGAGATACAACTTCACATAAAAAGAAATTTACGTTTGCGCTAAGCTCATGACACCGAAGCTCAATTTAAAAGGAAGCATTTTATATGCCAAATAGAATTACTCGCCCTAAAGGTATCTGACCAAGATCACCTATTGACAATCCGACATGGTATATATCCGTTTGTTCGGGACCTCCGAATCTAGTAAGCGCTACTTACCCGGATAGGGATAATTACTCCCAATAGATCTATTTACAACATTCGCGCTTACTTAACCAGTACAGTCGGTTAAGCAATTGACGGTTCATGATAATTCGGGCATTAGTGGTCTATTCGCTACTTAGGCAACACGTAATCAGGAAAAGGAAACGTAAAGTAACTGTGTCCATAGTTTGAAAACAAGCAATGTTTCTCACCCTAAAATAGTAAAGTAAAAGTAGTAAAACATGGGGCTATGAACTCACCTTAGCAAGATGAGCAAATGATAATCACGCAAGTAAAAGATGATATAGAAATCTAGCCGCGACCTAGAATAATAACGCGTCTTAGAAACACGGAAAGCATGCCAAGAATTGCACAATATGTTCATCACCAAAAGACATCCATGTGTGTTTGCTTTAGTTTGATTATCAAATCATGACGCAATAAAATCGTATAGTTTTTCGTTAAGTTTCGGCGTTTATCCAAAATTACTATTTTTAGAAAGTTTCTATTTTAGGAAAGTTTTTAGTTTCAAAACGTTAATACCGTCCCCTATATTTGTTAAGTTTCCATATTTTCAAAACGCACTAACTAGCCTTAATCGCTTAACTTCTATGTCCGATTCGCTAAATTTTTACCAAACTTACTATTTTTAGTAACTTTATCGTTTTTCCTAAAATATGTTAACCACGTCTTTAAATGATACTACGTCATTAAAATGATACTAATCAATATATATATGTTACAAATATGTGTCCGCTAGGTGTTTAGAATTCTAAAAATATCAGAAAGTGTGCGAAAACTCATTTTACTATTCACATCAGCACACTATTCATCCAGTTTTGTCGAAAATTTTTTCAAGTTTTATTTGGCTATAACTTGGTCGTTTTAAATCAAATTTTAATGTGCGGTATATGGAAAACTATCTACTTGAAACGAGCTCTCCAAAAACTACTTTTACGCCTAATGAAAACATTTTTAGGTCGACCAAAACCTCAAAACAAATTTGGGACAGCAAGCACTTTTTGTCAAAAACGCAACCAAAATCCAACCAAACTTCACAATAGTGCCTAATCTATCCTAATCTCCATTCATAACTAATCCACAACAAAACCACATCTAAATCTAACCTAATCCCTTCATTTCTATTGTTGCAATACTCATCAACTCTCATCTCACCAAGAACATAATACTTACTAGTAAAATAAAGTAGTATCATTATTTATGAAATATTGTATTTAAAATCTTTCAAAAATTAAAACACAACATATGGATGTATGGATCTTGAACATATAAGAAAGAATATAGGAAAAACCACAAAGAAAGATTCAAGACACTTACAAGAATGATATAACAACCCGCAATTTTCATCAATGTAATTATCCATCTATTAAATTAGATGCACTATAATATCCATCTATTATAAATATATCACCTTCTTACAAGGATATTTTTTTACTTTATCTCATTATGCAACGTAACTTGCATCTCTAAAGTAAACGAGCTCACGCAACCTCTATCAATGCCATCTATATCTATGTTTATATCATGTAAACATCCTAATATGTCAAGTCTATATCCTAATATCATTTTTACCAAGTACATTATCCATTTAACGTACTTTTCAAAATGTTATATCAAAACAAGCATTAAACGTTAACGTTTACATCAAAACCCTAATTATATGTAATGTATACATATAAAAATGAATGTGCAAACCTTCAAGCCATGTGTACAAGTGTACAATGCACAATATTTTATTATATTTCCCTCCAACTCAGGTACCAAATCTTAAACACACAATGATAAAAGCAAAACGAGCACTAAAAACCTAATTTAGGGTTCATTTAAGCTCCTAAACAATGGTTTTAACACTCTACACCACTTATCATCAAAATACAAGTACTTAAACATGACTCCTAACACCCTAATCTCTCCCAAAACTTAAACCAAATCCATGTTTTTAAACCCTAAACCATAAAACAAAACCCTAAACCCTAATTTCACTTAAACCTTAAAACTAAACCCTTAAACCTAAAACTAAGCCCTAAACACTAAACCATAATCCTAAACCTTAATCTATCCTAAACTCTAACCCTAACTCGATCTAAACAGTTAAAAACCCTAAACGAACCCTAAACCAAACCCGACACCACTTTTCTTTCCTTTGACCCATTTTACACCCCAGCAAGCAACCGGAAGAACCTCAAGCACCTCTATGTCTTCACAAGCAAACCACCCAAGTAGCTACAAGCACCTCCTTATAATCAACATTGTAAACAAAACACCTCCGTGTCCTTCTCTTATAGCCGTAGCCTCCGAAACAACCCCCACCTCATCATGGGCTATTCTAGCTATACTTGCTCATCCTAACTAGCCCCTTCTTAAGTCATCTTAGACTAGCCATGACACTAATCAAACTCAAAACTTAAGCACCAAGGGTGTTTTTACCTTATAAATACATGAACCAAAGCACCCTTTTCATTTCATCCCACACATCTCATCTCATACCCTCTAATGGAATTCTAGCCTTCCATAGCAGCAATAGAAGATCAAGAGAAGCCCCTAAGCTCAGAATAGAAGCCAAGAATTAAGAAAAACGAAGCCTTGAAGTCGTTACTAGGCGTACGAACCCGAAAACCCCATTTCGACCCATTTTAGCTCAAGTAAGCCTAAGATCTTGTTCCATAAGCTTATATTCTGTAAAATAATGTTCATAATACTCTTAAGATCATATATGAACTCTTGTTTGAAGCTTTGAATCCTCAAACCCATGTGTTTTTGATAAAAACCTTAAAAATGACCCGTTTTGATTTTCTAGCTAACAGATCCTTTTTCTAAACTTTTGTTACGTTAAAACTTCTTATTTTAGCTTATACTAATAATCTATAACCTGCAAATATCATTTGGAATCTTAAAATAACCTTGCATGGCTTTTTGGACTTGTTTTGCAAAAGTTTCCATGCATAGGGGTATATATCGTAACTTTCTAAAATTTATAACTAAAGGGGCTGAAAATATCATTTTCTTAAAGTTATAACTATAAGGACCTATTTTGCCAAGTTTAAAAGTTAAAGGTTTAATATGTATATACTTTTTATATAAAGGACTAAACTTGTAAAAGTTTATAAACCGAGGGTATATATTGCCAAGTTTACAAACTTATAAAATATTATATTTTTATATTAATTATAAAAAATATATATAAATTATTCTAGCTTTTGAAGAAACTTAAAACTATAATGTATCACATTACTAGGGAGCTTCATGTAAGGGGTTTCATTTGGGTATACGTTTTGACGAGTTTGCTGGATTTACGATTTAAAGTGTCCTGGCTCCTCAAACGTTTACTACATGACCTCTGAATTATGATGGCCCGAACAGTGATACAATATTTCCATAATAAATCCAATCAAAGTGATATTTCATTATGACATAAAACATATCCAATCAAACTAAGACTTGACATATTACCCAGGTTGTGTGACGAAGCCGTTACTTTCATTTCATATACTTTTGCCATCAATCAGATTTCCCTGTACTATTAAGGTGAGTTCATAGCCTCACTTTTAAATCTCTTGAATGTTTTCATAAACCCGTGAGGGGGATACATGCTATAAACTATGAATACAAGTGTTTTCCAAATGTATGTTATCTTGATATATTATTGCTTGTGATCTAAGTCCCTTTATGCCAAAAGACCCCACTATCATGGACCATTAATCACTTGCGAGTGAACGCGAATATTGTGGATAGATCTATCGGGATTGATGAATCCCGTTTGTGTTAGCCGGATAGGTAACCAAACGCACTATATTTGAATCTCATAGGTATATGGCAATTACATACACCGGGGGGCCATTATCATTATATATATATCATTATTGATATATACACAAGTCAGCTTATGTGCCATGAGCTTGGACGCAATAATACACAATTGATATTGTTTTCTATAATAATTGTACTCATTGCAATTATCACTATTTTTGGGTGTGTAACAACGTAACCCACTATCCATGATGACTTGTATTCACACTATTTATCATAAACCTATGAATTTTACTCAACCTTTGTGTTGACTTTTTTTAGCATGTTTATCTCAGGTAATTGAGCAAACTATGGCACGGAGTGGCATGGACTGAAGATGGCTAAACTGTTATCATTCAACTTTATGTTTTCCTGTAGATTTTGGGACCTCTCTTTTGTAAAAACTCTGATGAATAAATGAATGATAACAACTTTTTCCAAAAACGTCTCTTTATGAGTCGTTTTCTATGATTATGACTGTTGTACTATGAAGTAATACCCCAGATTAGCTTCCGCTGCTATATGTATCAAAATGGGGGTGTTACAGATTGGTATCAGCGCCATGGTTATAGAGAACAAGGTTAAAACCTTAACTATAACTACTTTTCTTCTTCTAGCCAAGAAAGTCCTCCGTGCCACTGCATTTCCCGAATAGTATGTAAAGATACATAACTACTATACTATTATATAAATAACTTATGTTATTTACACTGGGTTGTTACACAGTTATGTCTTCATCCAACCACCCTATTATCGTCCCATCCGATTCCGGCTAAACTCCAATCGTGCCCATTTTTTAAACTTTAAGATTCTTTTTGTTTCTTCGATAAGCCTATAAGCTTATTATTAGCTATTTAAATAAGCTTTACAGTCAATTTATGTGTTTTGAATCTAACCCTATAAGCTATAAGCTTTCTGACATTGTAATTCAATACAAACACACCCTCTTTTGGGCCTTTAAAAAGCCCTTAGCTAATTTTGATCAAGAACATAAGCTTTAAGCGAGAGATGTGGTATAATAAGCTCAAAAACATGATTTATAATCCCATGTAAAAAGCCCTCGAACCAAACCTCAAAAGCTATAAGCTCTCAACTTCTAATTCAAAAAACCGAACGCACCCTTGTTGGGCTAACGAGCCCATAAGCTCATTTTATAAGCCACAAGCTTATTAAATCCACAAAAACTTACTTATTTATAGATTATAGCAACAATAAGCTAAAAGTGCCAAATGACATCCAGATTCAAAATGCAAAGTATAGGGTTTTAGACTAAAAAACGCATAATAGTATTATGCTCATGAGGGGATAATACTATTGTAACTTTTGAATTTATAAAACTTTTAGGGTCCAAACTGTAATATTTATAAAGATAACACAAGGGCCTATTTGCACAACTTTCAATATAACTTTGGTGTTAAATTCTTTAAAATATAAATTAAAGGGTTTAATATTGGTAAATAATATAATACCAGGGTATATTATTGCCATTTTGAATTTCTCAAAGGGTATATAATTAATATCTTTTATTTAATAACAAAAAATATATTTAAAAATCTATAAGACTCGTTTTATTAAACCCGACACATTTATCTTTCATCATCGATCGAAACATTTAAAAATAAAAATTATGTTAATATTTTCAACATAATTTATCATTACTAGGCTTTTAAATGAAAACTTAAGAATATAAAATCTTATTATTTATTAAACCTATAAGTATCCGTTACTAGGGAATTTCATGTGAGGGGACTTCATTTGGTAGCGTTGTTGACTAGTTGCTGGATTTTCGATTTAAAGTGTCCTAGTCCTCAATGGTTAATATGGTCCTCTGGATTATGATTACCCGAACAGTTGATACGATGTTTTGACAAATTAATAAAACCATTTTTATGTTTATGTTAAACTTTATGAAATAAAGTTTATGAAATATAAAACTAAGACTTGAATAATTACCCTGGTTTGGTGGACGATTTGACGTGTATTTCCATTGGAGTAACTTTTGAACAATCAACAGATTTTCCTAATTAAAGTGAGTTCATAGTCACAACATTGATATGTTTTCATAAATCTCAGTGGGGTGATACATGACTTTTAACACATTGTTTACAAGTATTTTCCAACCTGTAAGCTATCCTGATATATTATTGACTAAGTTTACCTCCATTGCCAAGTTCCCTTTATATCATGAACATTAATCACCAATAACTGTGAACAGCGATTCATGATTAGATAGATCTTAAGGGACTGACAACCTGTTATGTTTACAAGTGAGGTAAAACAATTAAGCGCATCTATATTTGAGAAAATAATGGGTATTTGGCTCATATAGATCCTTTCCAGAAGGAAATTTGTTTCCTTAAATGTCATTGATATGACTTCCATGTTAAAGTTTAAGTGTCATGAACTTAGTGCAATAATATCGTTTTCTATGATAATTGTATTCGTTTGCACTTATTTACCTTTTAATATACGTGTAATTTACCTTTCATAATGTTTAACCTGTAATATTTCACCAATCCATTTGTGTTGATCCTTTTCGCTTGTTTATCTCCAGGTAATAAGGCCAAATCTAAGGCACTCGGTTAATAAGTGGCCATGGACTTGAAGGCGTCCAAACTTATTATCATTTAACTTTTATGTTTTAAATGTATATTGGGACCTCTTTTTTGTAAAACTCTGATATGTTATTGAATGATAACTAAGTTTTCTAAAACGTCTCTTTTGAGTCATTTTCTATGATTATGACTGTTGATTCATGAAGTAATCCCCCCAATTTAGGCTTCCGTGCTATGTGATTATCAGGGTGTGATAGATTGGTTCAGAGACTCATGAGGTTATAGAGTAACAAGTTAAACACTTAACACTATAACTACTTTTCCATACAAGAAAAGTCACATCCAGTCGCCACTACTTTTCACTGAATAGTATGTAAGAAGTATTGGTTTTACAACTGATACAGTAATATTATACTAAATAACTTTATGTTATTTATTTTCCACTGGGTTGTTACAGAGTTCATGTCGTCTCTACCCTATTATATGTCATATTTTGTTACGATGTTGAGGAGCTTTTTTCCTCTAAAACACTCCCTGACTATACCCCGGCTTTCACCGTACTATTACTCCTCACCGGGAAAAACCTCTTCTGGACCCTTTAGAGGATTCACCTAAGGATCTGTTCGCCTACACATAACATCTCACAATTTCCATGATGATGATATAAAGGTCATGCAAGATTATAATGCTACTAGTAATGAATCACCTTTTCCACCACCAGAGTGTTTATTGGCTCCGCCAACTGGGTTGCCTTTATCTCCAGTGTTTTACATATTTTACCGCACTATTTGATCCCCAGATTTCTTTTTCCTGCAGGAGATTATGCCACTCAGAAACGAGCAATGTTTCCTATCATCCGTCCATTTCTACTGGTTTTTCTGCCCCACCTTATGTATTTGAGATTGGAGAAAGTTCTCATGTAACACGTCTGGAGCGCCATGAGGAACAGATCAAGACTATTTTGAATCACTTAGATGAGCCCCCTCTTGAGCGCATTGAGCAAATGGAAGATAGTTAGAATGGTCTTCGGTAATGGTCGCGTATTCATACAGAGAGTTTTTGGACCAAGACTAGATTACCAACTTCAAGGAGAGCCAGTACCCTGATTGCTTGATTTCAGAGTAAGCAATAAAAGAATGAACGACGAGTATTGTTATTACTCGCGTCAAGTATTTCCATCAATCTGGAGAACTATTCGAGGATACTTCATTGTTCGCCAACCGAGTAAAATAAAGAGTCTTCTGGACACGATCCAAGAGCTCAAGAAACATAAGGGAGGACCACCAGGCTACTAGACTAGATCCTTGTCATTTTAAGATTTTGTTTACGGAATCCAACCACGGTGGGTTGGCATTATTGTACAATTTGTCCAATACTTTTGCGTTATGTAAAATATTGTGGACAACGTTATTTCATGACAATTATATAGTTGTGATTTCCGTTTACCTCGTCTGTTCTCATGATATAGATTTATCGTATGTCATGGTTGTCTATCATATGTCAGGTTTTTATGATATTCATGTAGCATATCCTATGTTCGGGGATTGCCTGGTTTCTTTTACCATTCGGTTTTCTAAAAAAAAAAATTTCAACCTTTTGTACCCAGGTATCTGGAGATGATAAAGTTGATCAAAGAATATTGGAGCTTATGACCACCTTACTCACACTAGAAGACACTGAGCTTTCTTGTTGGTTTCACCCTTATCAGTATCTCGTCACTCATCAGTTAGCTAGGATCTTCATCACGGTTAGGTCAAACTACACCTCACCAGACTATCCTTTTTTGATGAGTCTTTCTTGCGGAGATGATAGGTCGTTGATGGATCTTTACGCAACCAATGGGAAAGTGAACCTGTACTCGTGTATCCTAATGAGATCCTGATACTTGTTAGAGTGTCCATCTCTGGAAGTTTTAGATTCCAAAATTTTCCGTTCTTGCAACGTAATATCAAAGGATGTGTATTTCTTTGTTAGAACTTGTATCAAATAAGTATCTATGTCAAATGATTTCAATATCACTATGTATAAAAATTTCAATTATTATACGATGACATGTGATATGACTACATCATTGTATGGATTCTTATTTTGTGTTGTCTTGTAAATGTTGATAGAATGGCTCCCAAGAGGAAATAAACATCTGCAGCACCGGCCATGACTCAGGCCGCCATCAGGAAACTAGTCGCTGATAGTGTTGCCGCAGCTCTGGAAGCACAAGCTGCTACCATGGCAAATACTGACAATACCACTAGGAACACCCGACAAAGAGAAACTCCTATAGCAAGAAAATGTAGCTACAAAGAGTTTATGAACTGCCAACCTTTCAATTTCAAAGGTACGGAAGGGGCTGTTGTTCTCATCCGCTGGTTTGAACAAACATAATCGGTATTTTCCCTAAATAGTATCGGTACTGGGATGCAATGTGGAAATTTTGTACTGGTACTTTAACCGAAAGATAGCTTTATCCTGGTGGATATTCATGCACCATAATATTGGAACTAGAGGATGCTTTACAAAATTTCTGGTCCGAATTGAAATAGCTTCTTAATAAATGAAGTAGTATTGTCCAGCTACGAGGTCAAGAAAATGGAAGATGAATTTTACAATCTGACTATAAAAGGGAATGATCTCAAGACTTAAATTAGAAGATTTCAGGAGTTGGTAGTCTTATGTCCAACTATGGTGCCAAGTTCTGAGAAACTTATGGAAGTCTTCATCAGAGGATTACCTAGAAGTATTGAAGGAAATGTTACCGCTTCAAAGCCTCAATATTTGAGGAAGCCATTTGCTGATTTAACCCAGAGGTTCTAATGGATAGGGTAACACAACCACAATTTCTGTGCTAGGAATCAATGATCATAAACGAAAGTTTGTGTTGAAGTAAAATTCGCACCGACATAACCAAACATCTACAACAATAATCACAACAACAAACAACTACCAAATGAAACGTAACTTCAAATATAACAACGCTAAACAATGATTCACCGCCCAACAGACAGAATAGAAGGTCAAGAAACGGCAGGGCTTATGCTGCCACCCTAACTGAAAATAGTAGGTATACTAGAAACCTTCCCTTACGTAAAAGATGCACCCTGCATCACAACAGGACAGTGCTCTGTCTATGTGTCAAAACTTGCAGCAGTGGATCACAGACCAGGAATGCCAAAAAACAAAAGGGCTGCCACTAGAAAGCAACCTACAACCTGTCATATGTGGACTTCGTCTGCCATGGGGGTGGAGAAAGATATTACATAAACAATCAGTGCCAAAAGCAAATCGAAACAAGTTGCCACCGGAAGAGCGATACTTGCTGAGAGACAAGAACGCCTCACCATGACCGCACGTTTCAGTCGCGAGTTGTGCCTTATTAACCTAAACAATTAGCTAGAGTGTTATTTGATTCAGGAGCCAATAAAAGTTTCGTATCCATATCACTTGCTTCCATGCTTAATATCCCACCAATTACATTAGATACCACCTATGACATTGAAATGGCCAATGGAAACCTAGTAGGCACTAATACCGTTATCCAGGGTTGCACTCTGATTTTGTTAAACCAACCTTTTCAGAAAGTCAACTTCCTTATGCCGACTTGAATCTCTGGTAGGTTTTGACATAGTCTATTGGGATGGTTTGCGGTATCTAAGTATAATGCTTATTTTCTACTGTGATCAGAAAGTCGTTCCACATTCCCAATCGTAGGTTGAAACTTTAATCTTCTGAGGTTGACGAAGGAAAACTCGACTAACCTCATATCCTGTTTTACTTAACCATAAGTATATATACAACGGGGTTGGTTAATTGGATAGCCCATGTCTGGAGATGAGTCAAGACACTAAAAGTAGACTGAGATATACAGTAGTCAGAGAAAGAATTCCCGGAAGTTTTTCCTGATGGACCTACCCGGCATCCTCCAGTATTCGCCCACGTAGAATCTTCAATCGATTTGATTCCAGGAGCTGGCAACCAGTAGCCCCGTGCGTGCACCCCTACCAAATTAGCTCCTTCAGATAATGCCACAGGAAGGACACTATTCCTGATCAATTTCAATGAGTTAGCAGAGCCGAAGGTTTTCTTCCGACAAGTATTCGCCTTGGGGAGCTCCTAATCCTATTTGTTAAAGAAAGAGGATCTTTTAGAAATGTGTATCGATTACCGAGTGCTGAATAGAACTCGCCAAAAAAGAATGTTACCATTACCTGGATCGATTGATTATTCGAAGCTAAATTCAAGTACGAGTGTTTACTCAAAAATTGACTTGAGATAAGGGTATCACATACTGAGAGTCAGGATGAAGGATATTTCCTAAGAATACTTCAGAACGCCTGGTCTGGACATACAAATTTCAAGTGATGTCATTTGGTTTTAATCTAACTGCCTTGCTGTGTTCATGGATCTCTGAACGTTTGTGTAAACCATATAATTGGTAAAATTTGTGATTTTATGTTCATTGATGATTTTCTTATATACTCCCGTTAACAAAGAAGTAAGAGATCATTGAGATATCTGGATTTATCCAAAAAGGAGTAAATTGTATGCCAAGTTCTCCAATTGTGATTTTGGATAAGTATAGTGCTGTTTCTTAGGCACGTAATGGTCAGTTCGACGGGCATTCACGTGACCCGCCAAGTTGGATAGCATGTTAAGGATTGTTGATTACCTACACACACCCACAGTGGTATCTTATTCGTAGGACCTCGCGGCTGCTATCGAAGGGCATCATCGAGAAGGTTTTTCGAACATTGCAAAGTCTTTTGACTGAATTTAACCCAGAAAAAACAAGAAGTATATCTGGGGATGGAAACCAAGAGTCCCCTTCTCAAACTGCTAAAACATAAGTTATGTGAAACTCCAATCTTAGCATTACCAGAAGGAAATAATGATTTTGTCATTTACTGTGATGCATCACTCCAAGGTTTGGGAGTGGTGTTAATGCAAAGAGAAAAAGTTATTGCATATGCATCCCGACAACTAAAGCCTCATGAAGAGAACTATACCACGCACGACCTCGAATTAGGAGCAGTAGTGTTCGCTCTTAAAATTTAGAGACACTATCTGTATGGCACAAAGTGTACTATGTTCACTGATCATAAAAGACCTTCACAATTTACCTTGATCGAAAGGAGTTGAACATGAGGCAATGCCGTTGGTTAGAATTGCTCGCAGATTACGATTGTGAGATTCGTTACCATCCTGGAAAGGGAAACGTTGTAGCAAATGCCTTGAGCCGGAAGGAACGAATCAAACCACTCCGAGTTAGAGCATTAGTCATGACCCTTCACCCTAATTTACCATCACAAATCCTCGAAGCCCAAACCGAGGCGATCAAGCAAGAGAACATCAAAGCTGAGAACCTACGAGGAATAGACAAAGCATTTGAAGTACGTCCTGATGGAACTCGTTGTATCAAGAATCGAAGGCTTGTTACCATCTTTGGTAGATTTGAGGGACATTGATCATGCATGGGAGTCCCATAAATCGAAAGTATTCCATTGTGTCTAAGTTAATTAGATGCGGACACAGTTAACAGATTATGGCTTTCATTTCAACAAGATTCTAATCTATTGTAATTCGAAATTTTCCATAGCCATATCCTGTAACCCGGTCCAACATTCAAGAACCAAACACATCGCCGTCCGCTACCATTTCATAAAGGAACATGTAGAAAAGGGTACGATTGAACTGTATTTTGTCAAGATGGATTACCAACTGGCCGACCTCTTCACCAGTGGATCGATTCAACTATTTGGTTCGTTGCCTTGGTATGCGCAGCTTATCTCCTCAGGAACTTGAACGTCTTGCAAAATCTCGGTAACTCTTTGTATATATTTTATCAGAAAAACAAAATATAAAATTATAAAACCTATAAAAGCAAAATATAAAATCAAAAAATTTCAAAAATACCAAAAATAATCTTCTCCGACATGTCTCTCGACAATCGATAACATTTACGTACCTAGAAATATTGATTAATATTGACACATGTATATAAATGAAGTTTGAGCGAGAGTTTCAAATGCTTTCAAAACATGTCCTTTCAAATTTTTCTCTACGACTTCTAAGTAAATGTCAGCTTAGGACTCGGTCTCTAAAGAAAGGAAAATGTTCATTTATGTACATTTATCCTAAACAACGGGAAGTTCATATCTTCTCGGTCTTGAGCAATGTCATACAAACATTCAAAGTTTGTGAATGCTCAGGAGAAGCACCAAGGAAATGATAATTAATAAGATAAATATAAAATCATTTTCCTGTTGAGCACAATTTTTCAAGATATTTTCAAAAATAAGATTTCAAATTCTTTCAAAATTGTGTGCTCAACAAACTCCCACTCCAAGTTTTCACTCTAATATTTTATTGAGGGGGAGTATAATAATAAGATTCATTCTGCATGCTCTTATATTCTCCCAAGACATAGTTAGACTCATGTGAATTACCAGACATTAACTTGTTTTTAATTCACTAATATTTCAAAAATTGTCACCACATATGTAATTTTTGAGGGGGAGAATAGTGATTAAAATATGATCAATAAGCTTAATATGGATACGATATTCAATCTATAAGTTCATTCCCAAACCTCGAATGTGCAAAACTTATGGAAATCATAGAGGGGGGTAAATACGTTTCCATTTAAAATCTTAAAAAGTTTCGTATCAAATTACCGATCAAGCGTGACACAATATGATGAGTGTTCATACGAGTTATATACACATAGTAATACATCGATTTACAACAATACAAACCAACACACAATGTTCACATTTATTCATGACATAAACATAATTAAAACTATATAATCAACACATCACACAATTGCAAGTATAAATATAAAGCGATAAATGCGAGCATAAAAGTAAAGAGATAAGTAAAAGGAAATGCAAACCGGACACGATGATTTATAGTGGTTTGGTCACGAAGCACCTCTTCGCCCTACTCCACTCCCTGAGTTCCCAACTCGAGAGTTACTTCACTAGTCAACAAGCTCCCTTTAGGCGGAGAAAACCGTACACACCTTTGCTTACACAAATTTCCAACACTAAGCAAAATGTCGAGTTCTAATCCTAGCTAGAACCAATCTATCACAACATAAAACACCACTTCACGACA
>BQNB010072723.1:0-32341 GCA_026074375.1 Tanacetum coccineum
CTCAAATGTGTGGTTTTAGTCACTTCTCACCACTTCTTATTTTAATTTACTTCTCACTGGATCTCTACTATATATATATATAGTGTCGAGTACGTTAATTTGAATTTTTTTGAATTTATTTAAAAATTCTAGAAAATTCGTACTCAAACACTATTTATATTGCCTACTATTATAAGTTTAAACTACATATTCACAATATTCACAAGATAAGATTTTGAGATTGGACATGACGATTAAATTGTACGCGTTATAAGTTTGTAGTCCATCTCGAGTTCCCTTGCACCAACTAATCTCTCTAGATTTCTGATGATTTCCCTTTCTCTCAGCTACTTATCGATTAACTCAATCATAAGACCCGATCTCTTTCGGTCAACAACCGTCCACTTCCTCTTTGGCATCTCTGTATTGTAATCCAGATGAAAGTCGAGTACTCTGTGATGAATCTCATCACGAACAGACTTGAGAGTGCCATCCGAGAACTTGTACAGCTCATCAGCTCGCAAAACTCTTTTCTGTTTGTTCAGGTCTTCATAAACAATTCCTGGTGGATCGTATGATGGAGTGTAGGGTTCTTTGAATTCAATCTCGGGAAAGGTCTTCTGAGGTTTAGTGATGTTAAGCTTCTTCTAGTAACTCTCTACACCAAGCTGTAAGTCTTCAACACGTCTCTTGAGGATTAGACTTCTTGTGAACATACGAAGGGCCACAATAAAGTCAACAATAACGTTCCCGTCGAGGTGGAATAACTTGTGTTGAATAGCAAGAAGAAGCATATCTTCAATGTCGTTCAGGTGTAGATCAAGAAAGTCACCTTCTTTAAACTTATAAAGCTGTTGATAAGATCTTTTCACTACAATCTCTTCTAAGTGACCATATCTGTGCAATTTCTTCACACTTACACTCTTAACACCAAGAATCTCCTTAGTAGAGTAAACATTTTGCTTGGAAAATTTGTTTACCTGAGATCGGTACCACAATTTACGTCTTTCACCCCAGTGCTTGATTCCCATTAACGCATCTTTGTCATACGCATGCTTGATGGTACTCCAAAGTGTAGGGACCATGTCTTCAATTCCTTTGATCTCATACCGAGCAGCCTTTGTCTTCATTATAGATGTAGTGTATGTTACCTCTGGATCAGAAGTCTTCAAATATTTCATATCATTGTTGAGGAAGTAATCAGTAGCAACAGTTTGATGACCTGGGGATCTTTATAAAGGAATAGGTTAGGATAGATCAAACGGGTAACGATCTCCTTCTGGATTATTCTAATCAAGCTTGTCTGTTAAAGCATTGAAGCACTCTTGGAAGTTGTACTCAAGTTTGATACTGCTAGAGCATGTGCCTTTTAACAAATTAAAGGCAAGTCCTAACAAGATATCATGAGTGAGATTTTTGATCTTGAGTCCATTCAACACGTACTTAGAGAAGTCAATAGGAGTGGCCATCAGGTTATTGAATGTGAGAGGATCCTTTGAAGCAGAGACCATTTGATTGAACCAAGGCTGTGTAGGTTGATCAAGTACAACCTGACACTTATTCCATTCAGGATCAGGAATAGGAGGCCTCGAAGGTTGCTTGAACCATTTTGGATTCATAGTCTTTCTTGTTTTGGATTATGAGGTGACTTGTGGTGGATTATCATCACGAGCTACATCATCACCAACATCATCCATAATTACCTCAGCAATAGGTTCTTCAACTGGTTCCTTTGCCGGAGCAGACTTACTAGTTTTAGAACCTTTAGTTGGAGTTTTACCTTTTGGGGTTTACTTGGTGGAGGATGGCTTCTTAGAAGATTCAGACTCTTTAGTTCTTCTCCTCTTGGTCTTCTTACCCTGGTTTGGTCTAGCCAGAGGGTCTTCATCATCATCATCATGCTTTCTTTTGTGGCCTTTCATTGTGTCAGCCACTCCCTTATCCATTATGTTTTCATCTTCAATTAATGCTTCCATGAGTGCATGGTACAACCGATGATTGGCAGGATTTCTTTTAAAAGACTTGTTAGCATGCATACATTGTTAGAGATCACTTTTTAGATCATATTCTTCAAGAGCAGCCTTGTCAGTAGACTTAATGGTGAACTATGGGTTCTTTTGACTCTTAGCTTGTTCCTTCTTAATCTTGAGAATCTTTGAAGGACTTTTCTCAAATTCTTGTTCAGCTGTTGGTGTTGGTTTCTTGGTTAACCCAGGAAGATGCTGCAGAGAATATTTATGAATAAGATTTGTAGTATGTTTCTACAGTTCCTTTTGAAATACATCTCCGACTTTGGTATCAAGATAACTATCAACAACTGTTAGAACATAGGACTGGAGAACAGCAAGAGCTTCAGAAGAATGATCAACAGTTTTTAGCTCAGACAAAACTTTTTCTAATTTTGCAACTCTTATTTCAACAGCAGAGAGTGCATTAGATTCCGGAATAGTAGTGGTGACGGTTGGAGCATCAGTTATGATTGTTGGTGTGGGAATTGGTGTTGTTGTTTGTTGTACGGTTAAGATGATAGGTGTCACATGAGGTGAGGGTCAACAGTTATAACTGGAGTTTCAGTGACAATTTCTGGTATAGGTGGAAGATTGGTTGTTTCTAGAATTACTGAGACGGGAATCTTCTTTACTGATGGAGACTGGATCTGGGGAGTTTCATGTTGAATGGGAATATCCAGCAAAGAACTAACATCTGCATCTACAGAATCCTTAACAGTACTAACTAATGAAGAATCAAAAGAAAGTTTAAGGAATTGATCACCAAAACTTAAAGATACAGATAAGCTTGAGCTTGATGGAGGGAGTTCGGTCTTTTTGGTATCATCCTTTGCTTCTGAAGTCTTTTCAGCTTCTTCCTTTGCTGCATCAATAATCTCTTCATCACCTTTATCAGACCCTTCAACTTTAGCATCTTTCATTTCTACATCCTCATCCTTATGCACACGAATCTTGTACTTATAAATATCATCTTTATCAAATTCAGTTTCAACATCTTCATCATCAACATCTTGTGTATCACTAACATGATCATCGCCTTCATCATCAGCATCACCATCTTTATCATCCTTCTCAGCATCATCATTATCATCATCAGAATGTTCACTATCTTGTTCATATCCCCACTCAAAAATGACCTTCTCTTTAGTGATGTCCTTATCCTCATCGAGAACCCCTGGTTTAGCACCATTTCCTTCATTTGAGGCAGCAGAGATGACTGTGGACTTATCGGGAACCCTTGGTTTACTACTAGCTCCTTCATTTGAGCCTCTAGTACCTGGTTGTCTTCTGCTAGTCTTCTTACTTTCCTTTAGAGCTTGCATAATGTTTGCAGCTTCTTGCTCAGCAGGAGTAAGAGATGGAGCACCTTTAAGCTTTGTCTTTAAAGTGGCGGGTTTTGACTTAGGAGCACTCAGAGTGTCATGAATGATGACACTCTTAGAACTTCTGCCACTAGACTTCTTCTTAGTAGATTCAGGGACAGATTCAGCATGATCCTTGCATGTGTAGCATGGACTTTCCGTGCTGCTTCTGCTTCTTCAGCTTTAGTTTAACTGATAGACTTAGCTAAATCTAAGGCAGCATCAGGATCATCAGAGATAATGTTGTCATTAGCTGACAGTGTAACTCTCTTCTTGACTACTCTTCTGCTAGCAGATTTCTTCTTAGTAGGTTCTGGTTTAGGTTCAGACTCTTCAGATACATCAATAGTTTCCTGAGAGTCATCAACAACCTTTCTGCCCTTTGAACCTTTTCCTCTTCTATTCTTAGGTGGAATCTGATTTGTTGAATATTTGATGAACATCGATATGATTATGAACGCTTGATTGCATCAGTCAGCATCACATCAGGAATGGGAAGTCCATATTCCTGATAGTCTTCACCTATTCTGACAAACTTTAACCTGCTTACAATCCCATCGTCTTTGAATGTATGATAATGCTTATGGCATATTCTCACGCCTTGATCTCTTTTCTTTCATGTGGTCAATCTGGTAAGCAAAGTCTTCCCAAATTAATTCAGGATAGTCAACATTTTCTCTGTTAAACATCCCCTACAATTTGTCAATTCTAAACTTTCTGAGTTTGTCATTGCTTTCAAGCTTTACAAAGAAGCACTGGTTGATTATAGCTACCAGAGTTCTCCATGGCTGGTGCATATGATCCACAAACATGTTGGTGTGCCTGTTTAGTAGACCCTTGTATCATGATCAATGAGAAAGGTGAGTGTAGTATCATCATCTGGAACATCTGTGAAGTCTACACCTTCTACTCTTGGACAAATATCAAGGATTGTCCTAAAGACTTCCGCGTTGACAATACACTTCTTGTTGGCTAAGAGGAATTCATAAGAATCAGTGTCTGGAACCTTCTTGATAGTGTACCAGAATTGCTGCATAAAGATTTCTGGGATATTTGTAGATATGTTGAAAGCCTTAAAGCACGTGGAGTTCTTGATAATGTCAATGACCACTTGAAACGTCTCTTCCTTTTATGGTACAGTGGTTTCCAATCTAATATTGGTAGAGCTGATCTTGACTCTCTCAGCAGAAGGAACCCACTTTTCATCACGAGCAATAGCTTGTAGTGTTTCTTGAGGATTCATGATTCTGCTTAAGAATTAACCAATACACTTTATATATACAACAAATATATTTTACTGATTAAGTTGGTTATCCGTTGATGATATGATTGATCTATGATTAGGTTTCATGCAAACGTGATAGAATTACTACACTCTAAGAATAAGTCAACTAAGGTCAATTAGTCAAAGTCAATTTTAAAAATCAACAAGACATTTCCAATGATGCTTAGGACACACATTCAATTAGAGAGCAGCAAAGCAAAGCAAACATTTAAGCAAAGCAAGTTATGATGCATGACATCAAGTATTAGACAAATTTTAAAAAAATTGGGCAGAGTTTCTTTTTGTATTTTGTCATATTTTGCTTGATTATGTACCAGTCATGTTTCGCTTGAAAAATGTCTAAAATGTTTTGCTCAGATAAAGATATACATGTTTCGCTTAGTTTCATTCAGACATATTTCGCTTAGAACAGTCTTACATGTTTCGCTTGGAATGAGGAAGACATGTTTTGCTTGAAATGAGGAAAACATGTTTCGGTCAGGAAACATGTTTCGCTTCATTCAAGCGAACATGTTTTGCTCCATTCAAAGCTACTTATCTCAAGTTTTTACCACTTGTAAACCTATAATCTCCTCTAACAATCATCACATATACAATCAATACTAAATCACAGTATTAAACATCATTTTGAGCATGCAATTTCAAATTCAAGCACACAAAGCGAGAAAATCACAGGAAACCATGTTAAGGGACAATTCTAAAAAAAAAAATGCTCATAGGGTCCTATAATAGCTTACAGGCAATTCCCACATTCATGAGAAACGTACACACAAATTATGATTCTTACGAACTTGAGTACAACTTTTCAATTTATAAAGGTTTCATTGAAGCTAGATAAATGTTATAAGTGTATAAAAAGCATTCATTGACACTTATAGCACAAAAAACCCTAATGTGGACTATTCAACCACAGACCACATATTCTGCTTTATTCAACATACAAAAATCGCCATATCTCTAAAATGGTTAGGAGATACTCAAACCTGTTATAACTACATCTTAGTCGCACCCTAAGGATCAAAACCCCTTATCAAATTACGGCCAAGAATACAACTTTTTTCTTATTAACCCCAAACACGATTTTAATTAATTTACGGGTTGTAAAAGGATTTTATAAAGCTAATTTGATTTACTTGGATATGAGTAATGGGTAACGATACGAGTAGGTGAAATTCTTGAGCCTAAAAAACCACGTTTGATTTTTCGATTTGGAGCGAATGTGTGTATGAGAGAAATGTGAGTATGTGAAAATGAATAAGAGTGGAGCGAAATGTGTTTAAAAAAAAATTATAACCAGTTTATTTTTTAATAAATGGCAGGAATGGTCCGTGTAGTTTCTTATGCATTATATTTTTCTTTTAACCTTATTTCTAAGCCTAAACATTTTATAGAAATGACACAATGAACCCCTAAAGTTTATAACTAGGATTCTAAGTCCTCTATTTTGCCATTTAGTCCCTAAAGCTTAAATTTTTTTTGGGTAAAGGGTTACCCCGGTAAATATATTAACAAAAAAACAGTTAAGTAGAAATGAATGTGGATGATTAAGGACCAACTTGTAACCTCAAAAGCTACAGAAGGCTGATAAACAATGTTATGACATGCCTATACAAACAATAGGCCTGTAGTAAAAATGAAAACTAAGCTAGACAAAAACCAATATGATACATAAAATCTAGCTAGCCTCCGCAATAGACAAGCAGCAACAAACATGTGTAGATACGATCGGTGAGTCTGCTCCTTAAAAAACCTTACACAAAGAAATCTCTCGGTGGGAAAAAAACCTTGGATAAAGGAAAAAAGATACAAACTCACCTGGAAACCCCATCTATGAAACAATATAGTAGCCTTGGAATCTTCACCATGTCAAGCAGCAAATGAGACCGAGTAGGTCATCTTCTTGAACTTGAAAGGAACCAACTTCAACTGCACTACAGATATAATAACATCAACAATTCCGAATCCGAAGGCGAAGTCTTCTTCTTGAATAATCTTCCATTCCTTTCCAGCCAAATGTAGTATGATGTAGCAGCAAGCACAAGTCTAGAAAGAATACTAACCGCCATTTTGCCCTTGGATATAGGATTATAAAAGTAGTTATTGTAGTACTAAGCACTTAGGAGATAACATTAGTTTACAAACACACTTACAGTATTTCAAGAGCAAGATTATACCACTTTTAGATCTAATGAACCTAGAAAATACCATTTTTCAAGTAAAATGATTTGAAGGCAGCAAGACTATGTTACAAGGGAATAAAAATGCATCATGTACACTTATTAACACAAGCCCAAAACTATTTAACCATTACACTCATGTTTCGCTCCATTCAACCTTCCAAAAATCAAAATATCTCACTTATATGTTTGAGATACCTAAACCTGTTTCACACACACCTTAATCACACCCTAAGGATCAAAACCCCTCAACAAATTAGGCAAAAACTACAAATTTTTCTTATGAACCCTAAAACGTTTTTAATTGATTATGGGTGTAAAAAGGAGTTATAAGCTAATTCAATTTACCAGGATGATGAGTAATGAGTAACGAACGAGTAGGTGTGAATCTTTAGCCTTTAAAAATACGTTTGAATTTTCGAATATGAACAGAGCGAAATGTGTGTTTGAGAGAAATGTGTTTGTGAATATAAGTGTGTGTGTGGAGCGAAATGTGTTTGAATATATGTTATAACCGGTTTAAGTTTTAGTGAATGGAAGGAATGGTCCTTGTAGTTTCTTGTGCATTCTATTTTTCTTTTAACCTTATTTCTAAGCCTAAACATTTTCTAGAAATGACACAATGAACCTCTAAATTTTATAGCTAGGATTTTAAGTCCTATATTTTGCATTTAGCCCCTAAAAGTTAACATCAATAACTTTTTAAGCCCAATAGAGTTAAAATTACATTAACTCCCCTTTAATTGATAATCCGTTATTAAAAAAAACTTTTACCATTTATTCCACGATAACATTTTAAAAGATCATTTTTGAAAGAATTTGACTATTTCTCCACCTCAAATAATGTCCCATTTTCTATTTAAAGAGTTGTAGACATTTTTTGAGTGATAGAAACTTTTTTTTAAAATCTTTTCAGATGAGAAACTGATATGTTTAATTATTTTTCTTAAAACAACACCAATAAAAAACAAGATTTCTCTCGTTTACATAAATAAATGCACTGACACGTACACTTATTTGATATAGGAAGCACGTGTTGTGTTGCAAAGTAAAAGGAAGCCTTTAAATGAATATAAAGTAATTCATTCCCGAGAAAAAATTTATTTCCCGTTATGAGGCCAAGTTCTCTTTTTGAAATACTTGCCTTTAAGATGATGACCGGGTTGCTATTTGAAATAATAGCAAGCCATATGACATATTTTCCATTCGAACTTTATTTACAGCTTTGTACCATTATTAAATGGCATTTCTGAAGCTGTAAATATTATCGATTCTAGAAAACATGTCATGAAAACCTATTTTTGTATTTTTCTGATTTTTTAATTTTGTATTTTCTTTTTATGATTTTATATTTTTATATTTTCTTTTTGAAAAGTTTATATAAAATGAAAAATCTTTTTGGGTTTTCTGATTTTCTTATATACATATAATACACAGGATATTTCACGAGTTACCACCATTACTCGTCTTCCTCCTCTGTCAGACGTTTTAGCGTTTCTGGAGACATGCTTCTCATACCCAGCTTTTCGATCAAGAAGTTGAATCTTTCTCTTGGCAACGGTTTGGTGAAGATGTCAGCCAGTTGATATTCCGTCCGAACAAAGTAAAGTTCCACTATTCCATTCTCCACCTGCTCCTTTATAAAATGGTAGCGTACATCGATGTGCTTTGCTCTTGAGTGTTGAACGTTGTTGCAGCATAGAGCAATTGCACTTTTGTTGTCGCAGTACAGAGGAATCTTATTGAATTGAAAGCCATAATCTGTTAGCTGTGAACGCATCCATAGGATTTGAGCACAACACCCAGATAAGGCAATATATTCAGCCTCTGTACTCGAAATCGCAGTGCTCTTTTGCTTCTTGGAAGACCAGCTAACAAGTTTATCACCTAAGAATTGAGTGCTTCCTGATGTACTGCGTCTAGTGTCCTGACACCCCACGTGATCTGCGTCTGAATATGCTGTTAGAGACATATCATACCGTAATCCTTTGAGTACCAAAAGACCCCTGTTAAAGTTCCCTTTTAGGTGTCAAAAATCCGCTTAAACCACATTTTAAGTGCTTTTCGGTAGGCTTTGCCTGATACCAGGCACATAAGCAGACTGCATAAATAAGGTCAGGTCTACTAGATGTCAGATTCATGAGGGATCCAATCATGCCATGGTAAAGTGTAGCATCAACTGGTGTCCCCTGTAGATCTTCATCCATTTTATTCTTTTCCACCATAGGTGTGTCTATAAATCACTAGTCAGCAAAGCATATTTTTTAATAATTTCAAAATCATATTTTAACTAGTTTAGGAAGATGCCTCTAGGACTTTGAGAAATTTGTAATTCTAAAAAGAATGACATCTGCCCCATCATCGACATCTTAAACTTAGTGGTTCATGCAATTAGCCAACTCAATATAAAAGAGGTAGTATTAGTGATGCAAATTTATATCGTCAACATAAATTTGTACCAGTAATAAAAGTTCTTTTCCTCTTTCCCGTGTGTCAGAGTATTAATCAACTGCACCTTTGAAGAAAATTTTATGAAATGAGGAAACTTGACAGCATGTCGTACCATGCACATGGTGCTTGTTTGAGACCGTAGAGGGCCTTTTTGAGCTTATACACATGTGATGGGTTGTCCTAACATCCGGAGTCCAGATACCAGAGGACGATCTAGACAACCTGTCATTGACAAGAGAAGAAGAAGATGGAACATCTGTAGCATTGGATCCCTATGATAACATCAAATATTTAATACTTTTTCATATCAAATTCCCATGTTTATTGCATTGCTTTATATCGTTTTGGTACTTAATTCGTTGATATTTTGTATTTTAGGTAATTTAGGCAATGGAACGGAAAAGATGCGGAAAACAGCTTTTTATATCAAAATCCGCATTATTCATGTGTTACGGCGTAATTGACATATTGGTTACACCGTAACATTGCTGACGAAGAGATTATGGAGTAAACGTCTTTGCGTTACGCCGTAATCGGTTGTTTATCTCAAATATTTAGAAGCTTTAAAGACAATCACTTAATTAATATGAAGATTCGGTGCTGACAAGGCATTACGGCATAACGTCCTATATGGTTACGCCGTAACTAATTTTATCACATAAAGAAGGAAAGCCGCGTCAGAAGTTTATGGCGTAACGTCAGAAAGTTTACGGCGTAACCACGTCGGTGAGGTTATGCCATAACAAAATCAATTACGCCGTAAATTCTCACTCATCCATGGATGTAATTGTACAATATACTTGGAAGTTTCACTTTTTACCACGAACTCCAGTGGCCAATGTCATACAATGTGGAAACTTAATAATTATTATTATGGTTGTTAAGATCCTGATCCTGGTCTTAGGATCTTACGATTTTACGACACCGCAAAGCAAAAACGATCCAGATCCTACGTAGGATCTTTGCTTGCTTAGGATCTTATAGGATCCCGATCTTGACCATAGGATCTTAAGATCTACTACGATCCGATCTTACTTTACTCGAACCACGAACTAAAATCTACGAATTTATGGGTTGTGTTTCCTAGATATTAAAAAAACAACAAGTTAATCTTCTTAAACATTTTATAATTATAATTTATGACAACATTCCTATGAAACATTTATATAATTTTGTGTTTATGATATATAATAATTTGTAGACTTATATAATATTAGAAAGACTATTAAGAAAATGACATTATAGTATGATCTTACGATCTCGATCTTGCAAAAACGAAAACGATCCTGGGTAGGATCCCGATCTTGACAACCTAATAAAACAGTTTATATAAACTGTTTCCGCATAAATTTTTATGCAAGTTATAAATATAATATTATGATAGATCATCTCGACATGATTTCGTACATATAAAGAACTCGAAAAATGGATTTAAAACGAGAAATTATGAATTTTTAAAAGATTTCAAAAACTATATAATTTCTCACAGCTTTTATAAAACTGTGAGAAACTGCGAGAAAACTAGGAACTTTGAAATCAGTGTTTTTAAGGGCTTTCGGGTCCGATTCGGCTTAAGTATAAAACTACAATGTTACTTGAAATGATATTTTACTTCTAAATCGCGATTTTCTAAGACCGAAGGTGTGTAAAAATGAGTAAAATCACCATAAAAACTAGGTAACTTCTTATATAAAATTTGGCACTGTTTTCCTGACATGAATAGTAAAATTTTATTTTCAAACATTTTCGGTCTATTTGAATTATAAAAACCTTAGAAAATATTTTTGTATCACTTGTATAATATTTATACGTTGTTTAAAACCTTATAAATATTATTTTATAAATTAATTAAACTATATATGTATATTTAATCATTACAAAAATAATAAAATCATTAAATCAAGTGATATCGACGATAATTATTTATCGGACGAGGATAATATTTTACAAGTATATTTACATACACTTAGACATTTAATAACAAACATAACTTCAATATAAAACTATTACCCATAAAGATTCTAGCCTAAAACTAACGATCCGGAGGTCGAGGAGGATGAAACAAGTAGAAAGCCATATTATTGATAATGAGAGAAAAAGAAAATATGTGTATGTTTCTAGAGAGAGGGAGGATAAACACACACGCACACACCCCTTGAGAGATGATACAAAATGAATCATCACCCTTCTATAGAGGAGGTATTTATAGCCCTTGTGTCTTCTAACTATACTAACTTGACGTTACTAGTCCTTATTCGACACGGCTATAATAAACTAATGTAATTTCGTATTAGTCAACATATTTTAAGGCTAACATAAGCTAAACAAAACTCTTAGGTGGTGATATAACTTGATAATATACATTGTTGTATTTATTTTAAATACAGTACACTTATACGACCTATAATTAATTAGGTTACATTTTGGATCACTCGTGACGTTTCACTATATTGATTTTGCTATAATCGATACATTCACTTGATGTGAGTTTCATGAGCCCTATTTTACTTGTTTTTAACTATTTTGGGGGAGAGTACATGCGCATTTACAAACTCGTTTACATACTTGATTTCATAACTTGTTTACAAACTTGTTTACATACTCGTTTACAGACACGTTTACAAACTTGTTTACATACTCATTTACATACTCGTTTTCATACTCATTTACATATCTTGAGGTGGGATACATTGCTTATTTTACAAAAGGACACAAGTACAATACTTTCTAATTTTTACAATAATTACGTAGCGTGCCTAATTAACGATAACCCACACTGCCCATTATCATGAACTGTTAATTACATTGTGTAAGCGCGAGTGTTATAAATAGATCTATTTCGGATTGACATCCCCGTTCGGGTGAGTAGCGCTCACTAGTTTCGGTGTACCGAACTAACGGATGTATACCATGTCGGATTTAGGATGTTACGGGTTGACATCTACACGGGGCATTCACTGGCATTAATTTGCATACATTCATGTCGTAGCGTCAGTTTCATGAGCTTAGTGCAATCGTAAATTATTGTTGTGAGATTGTGCGCATTACAATAGTCAGACACTTTGAAATCTTGTGGTCCGCACTGTTTTTATTGAACGTCACTAGTCACTAAACATTTTACATGATACTGTGATGAAGCAGTAGAAAATACACTTATTTAATCCTACATTTATACTTACATAAACCTATGAACTCACCAACTTTATGTTGATACTTTTAAGCATGTTTTTCTCAGGTGAATAAGATGCTTGACGTAACTGATGTGCATTGGAGTCTAGACTTTTCAAGATTTCATTCATGGATATCTACATGCATTCAAACTGTCAAATCTAGGTGTATTATTTTCAGTATTTCATTATGATGCAAACCTTGGGACAAATGTATTTTTCCATTAAATCAACGAGATTACTTTTCAAACGACTCATTCAGAGGTCGTTCTCTCATATCTTGTGCTATTGTATTATGAAGTAACACTTCCGGACATATTTCCGCTGCGACCTATTTTAGGGGTGTTACAGATTGGTATCAGAGCCAATGTTATAGAGAACTAGGTTGCATATTTTAGCTAGACTATAACCGTTTTCACAAACATTGCATCACATCAAACTTTTTCATGTGCATACACGCTACTTGCTTACTTGTTTACATTACTTGCTTACATGACATAGATATATACCTACCTTGCGTATATTTTACATTTATTTATATAAGAGTTATTTATATAAATATAACACTTTTCTCAAGACATTTTGAATGACACGATGGTCTCTAAAACTTTTCATGACTTTATGTAATACCGTTTACATAACATTGAAACATGTCACAGTCCGCTGATCCCACTAGTTACCTTATCACTCAACTCCGAGTTATATACCTGCCCCATACTGTTGAAACAATTACGCCATCTTATAAAATCACACCGAATAATTCAAACACGACTTTAACCTGTCACCTCACAACATTTCATCTTTGGAGCACGACTTTTAGAACTAAACTAATTTTATATTTTCTTATTTTAAAGAAAATGCCGCAAAAAAAACCACCATCCCTATGACTGATGATGCTATTAAGGAATTGATAGCCCAAGGCGTAGCTGATGCATTGGCTGAGTACAAAACAAACAAAAGCAGTAGAAATGGAGACGATAGCCATGATTCAGGAAGTGGCGAAAGAAAACAGGTGCCTACCGCTCGTTAGTGCACGTATAGTGACTTCTTGAAATGCCAACCTCTTAACTTTAAGGGTATTGAAGGAGTCGTAGGTTTGACTCAATGGTTTGAGAAGATGGAATCTGTATTCCATATTAGCAACGGCACCGTTGCGTGCCAAATTAAGTTTGTCACTTGCACTCTGCTTGGTAGTGCACTAACGTGGTGGAATTCCCACGTTAAGACTGTTGGTCATGATGCTGCCTATAGGATGCCATGGAAAACATTAATGAAAATGCTGACTGAAAAGTACTGTCTAAGAAGCGAAATCAAGAAGTTGGAGATTGAAATTTAGAACATGAAGGTTAAGGGTACGGATGTTGTGAGTTACACAGAACGTTTTCAGGAGTTAGTATTGATGTATGGAAGAATGTTTCCTGAGGAGTCCGATCATGTGGTGTGAGAAATATTTGAGGGATTCCCAACATGATATCAAGATAGTGTGATGGGCATTGAAACCGAAAACAATGCAAAGAAGCAATCGAGATTGCTAATGATCTGATGGACTGAAAGGTCCATGCTTTTGCTGAAAGACAGGTTGAGAACAAAAGAAAGCTTAATAATAACTCAAGCGACAACAACGCACAACAACCGCCTTTCAAGAGGCAAAATGTGGATAGAGCTTATTCTGTTGGGCCTAGTAAGAAGAAGGAATATGCTGGAACTCTACCATTGTGCAACAAGTGCAAGTTTCACCTCAACGGCCCGTGCAATGTAAAGTGCGCAAATTGCAAGGGGTTGGTCCCACTTTAACTCCGAGCTAGCTAGAGTCCTCCCGCTACTAAACAATCAGAGAAACCCTCAACTTGCTCATGAATGTGGGAATCAATGACAAAAAAAACAGCATTACAGGATGTATTGCTCGGCATATAAAGAATCGAAACCCATGGAAACCAAACTCTGGAGTACTAAGCACGTGTAATGGTATGCTTTAGGAGGAGGAGAAACCGATCAAAGTTGATTTGCACATACTAGGAAGAGTAAGATGAGAATCCACACCTCTTCACCAACACCACTCCGGAAGACAACTCAAACTGAATTTCGAGATGAATTTTTTTTAACATGGGGAGACTGTAACAATCCGCATTTTTAGGTCATTCTACGTCAATAAACTCTTAATTATTTATTTTGAGCTTTTACGCATTTACTTTTAATTTCAACCATTAAGTTAAATCGCGTAAATTAAAAATAAAAAATCAATGTAAAAGTGACATCAAACAAATAAAAATTTACGTCAAACAAGTGTTATATTATTTTTACGAAGATAATTTATAACTTTCACATTTTATTTTTATACGTTACGTGAAACGTTTACGTTTCACTATTTGCATTTATGCATGCATGGAACCACCATCACCTTTCTATACATCAACAAATACCAACACTTATACCCAATGCAAAAAAATTATAAATTCCCTACCCACTTATAAGAAACCACAACTCCCTACACTTCACTTCACCACAAAAATTGCAAGTAAAACTTCTCCATTCTCTTACAAAACTCATGGCTAGAAAACATGACCCAAAAGAATTCATAGTTTCCATTTTATCAACATTACAAGCATACAAGATTGATTAGGGTTATAATCTAAGGTGTTTCTTGTGTTTTGCAAGCAAAGATACAAGCATAATCAAGGGTTTTCAAGAATCAAAAGTTAGGGTTTATATAAGGATTTGGGGTTGAAGTTACAATTTGATTTTGTGTTCATCTTCTACTTTCATTCATACAAGGTTTATCACCATCTCTACACTTTCATAATTATTTCATTCATATACATACATATTTACTATCTTGTTAAATTACCATCTAGTTATTATTTTATAAAGTTTATAAATTAAAACAAGTTTATATATAATCATGTTAAAATTTAAATCATATTTACTATATTGTATTAGCTATTTCAGAGGACTTGTAATATTTAAATCATGTTAAAATTTATAAAAACAAGTTTTATAACTTTATATTTCGGACAGAATTAATTAATTGGAATGACACGAATTTTTATGCAAAATATAAACTTGAGATTATGATAGTACGTTTTAAGAGGATTCCGAATATATAAGAAACTTGAAAAACGGAGTTAAAACGAAAGAGATGTGAATTGTACGAGATTTCGATAATTAAATATATAAAATTAATGGTTGTTAAGATCCCGATCCTGATCTTAGGATCTTACGATTTTACGACACTGCAAAGCAAAAACGATCCAGATCCTACGTAGGATCTTTGCTTGCTTAGGATCTTATAGAATCCCGATCTTGACCATAGGATCTTAAGATTTACTACGATCCGATCTTACTTTTCTCGAATCACGAACTAAAATCTATGAATTTATGGGTTGTGTTTCCTAGATATTTAAAAAAAACAACAGGTTAATCTTCTTAAACATTTTGTAATTATAATTTATGACAACATTCCTATGAAACATTTATATAATTGTGTGTTTATGATATATAATAATTTGTAGATTTATATAATATTAGAAAGACTATTAAGAAAATGACATTATAGTAGGATCTTACGATCTCGATCTTGCAAAGACGAAAACGATCCTGGGTAGGATCCCGATCTTGACAACCTAATAAAACAGTTTATATAAACTGTTTGTGCACAGATTTTTATGCAAGTTATAAACATAATATCATGATAGATCATCTCGACATGATTTCGTACATATAAAGAACTCAAAAAACGGATTTAAAACGAGAAATTATGAATTTTTAAAAGATTTCAAAAACTATATAATCTCTCACGGCTTTTATAAAACTGTGAGAAACTGCGAGAAAACTGCGTACTTTGAAATCGGTGTTTTTTGAGGGCTTTCGGGTCCGATTCGGCTTAAGTATAAAACTAGAATGTTACTCGGAATAATATTTTACCGTAGGTTCGCAATTTTCTAAGACCGAAGGTGTGTAAAAATGAGTAAAATCACCATAGAAACTAGGTAACTTCTTATATAAAATTTGGCACTATTTTCCTGACATGAATAGTAAAATTTTATTCGGTCCATTTGAATTATAAAAACCTTACAAAATATTTTTGTATCACTTGTATAATATTTATACATGGTTTAAAACCTCACAAATATTATTTTTTAAATTAATTTAACTATATATATATTGTCATTACAAAATAATAAAATCATTAAATCAAGTGATATCGATGATAATTATTTATCGGACGAGGATAATATTTTACAAGTACATTTACATACACTTAGACATTTAATAACAAACATAACTTCAATATAAAACTATTACCCATAAAGATTCTAGCCTAAAACTAACGATCCGGAGGTCGAGGAGGATGAAACAAGTAGAAAGCCATATTATTGATAATGAGAGAAAAGAAAATATGTGTATGTTTCTAGAGAGAGGGAGGATAAACACACACACACACACACACACACACACCCCCCTTGAGAGATGATACAAAATGAATCATCACCCCTCTATGGAGGAGGTATTTATAGCCCTTGTGTCTTCTAACTATACTAACTTGACGTTACTAGTCCTTATTCGACACGGCTATAATAAACTAATGTAATTCCATATAAGTCAACATATTTTGAGGCTAACAATCTTTCCCCAATATGTGGACATACGTAATTACTTACAATGTTCTTAACAAGTACAATTTTATGTTTACAACGTTACAGCTTATACACCTATATATAATTATGTTACATTTTGGATGCACTCGTACGTTTCAACTATATTTGATTTTGCTAAAATCGATACATTCCTCTTGAGGTGAGTTCATGAGCCATATTTTACTTTTTGTTTTAACAATTTTGGGGGAGAATAACTAAAGCGCATATTACACAACATCGTTTACTATCCTTATTTCATACTTGTATACAATCACGTTTACAAACTTGTTTTTACAACTCATTAACATACACTTACAATACTTGTTACATACTCATTTCATACTCATTTCATACTCATTTTCATACTATTTACATATTCTCAAGAGCGGACACATTGGTCATTTACAAAAGGACACAATTACCAAAACTTTCTAATTTTACAACAATTACGTACTTGCCTTAGTAATATAACCCACATTCCCATTATAATGAACTGATAATTATATTGTGTAAAGTCGTTAAGTGTTATCAATAGATCTATTTGGATTGACATCTCCCGTTCGGGTTAGTAATCACTTACAAGTTTCGGTGTACTGAACTAGGCGATGCGTATACCCAATTCGGATTCTAGGAATGTTACTGGGTTGAACATCTACACGGGGCATTCACTGGCATTAATTTGCATACATTCATGTCGTAGCGTCAGTTTCATGAGCTTAGTGCGGTCGTAAATTATTATAGTGATATTGCGCACATTACAATAGGCAGACACTTTGAAATCTAGTGGTCCACATTGTTTTTGTTAAACGTCACTAGTCACTAAACATTTTACATGATACTGTGATGAAGCAGTAGAAAATAGACTCATTTGATCCTACATTTATACTTACATAAACCTATGAACTCACCAACTTTATGTTGATACTTTTAAGCATGTTTTTCTCAGATGAATAAGATGCTTGACGTAACTAATGTGCATTGGAGTCTAGAATTTTCAAGATTTCATTCATGGATATCTACATACATTCAAATTGTCAAATCTCGCTGTATTATTTTCAGTATTTCATTATGATGCAAACCTTGGGACAAATGTATTTTCCATTAAATTAACGAGATTACTTTTTAAATGACTCATCAGGAGAGGGCGTTATACTCATATCTTGTGCTTATAGTATTATAAGTAACAACTTCCCCCCCCCCCCCCGGACCTATTCCTCCGCGACCTATTTTTGGGAGGTGTTACTAAAATCCCTCTAAACGGTTACCCTTCAAATTCTTTCTATACGCATACCAAGGATACTCATCAAATACAGACTGCGGAGGAAGTATGAGGAAAAGAATTGTGCATTCCCACACAATCAAGGGGTATAGTGTCTATACAAATATGGTCGGTTTGGGCCCTCAAAAATGTTAGTGCAACAGTACGCTAGAAACTTGGACAAATCCGTCAAGCGAAGCAAATTAGAAAAAGTTGGAGGTATATGTAGCGACCCTAGTAAAAAAAGCCACTACGGAACAAAATACTCAGAATATGTGAGAGAAACCTTCCAAACCCTGAAGGATATAACATGAAGCTTTAACCCCAATAAAAGCAACCTTCGGTGCGAAAGAAGGAATGTTCCCTTCGGATCACGTGGTCAACTAAAGGGAATTAAAGCATGCCGAAAAGGCAAATGCGTGGATAAAGATAAAATCCCTAATGACTTTGAACAGAAGTACAAACAGTCTTAACGAATACGCAGGCAGAGCCCTTAACAAATTCTTATCCAAGATGCCCGCAGCGAGAATGTCGCCTACCTTTATTCAAAACATGAAAGTATTACATAAAAAAAGAGGACTTTTAATGGACGCCAGATGTAGAAAAGGCGTTCCAAGAAATGCAACAGTGCATTGCGAACTACCAATGGAAACCGCTATACCAAGACCTAAGGAAGATCTGATAATTTTCCCTTTGTGCGGCCAAAGAAGTCAGTCAGTGCGGTCCTACTAACGGTAAGTAGAATTTCGCGACAATTGCTGATTTAACCTTCGTCGCCAACGCCTGCAGGGGTTACGAAAATAAATTACAACTCAATGAAAAGTTAGTGCACTAAAGCCTTGGTTGCATTCTTCAATGAATGTAGATAATATATTTCCAAGGCACATCCAATAGCAATTGTCCTTACTTGACCAGCGCAATCAAACAAATCCTGTCACCAGCCATAAAACTGCGCAGAAGAAATAAAACATATAGTTTGAGCTAGAAGCATTTGATATCACTTACAAGGCCAAGGACAACCATACCGCGGCCAGTCCAAAGCTAACTTCAATCGCTGAAAAGACCGGATATTAAAGAAGGTAGACCCCGATGTAAGAAATAGATTGAGGAAGCAATCCCAGATCCGTGGACCCTATTCACGGACGGATCATCATACTTAGAAGGATCAAGAGCAGGACTCATCCTCACAAACCCCGAGGGGGTAAAGTTCACTTACGCCCTCAGATTCGAATTCTAAGCGTCCAACAATGAGGCTGAGTACGAGGCCCTAATAGCTGGGTTACGTATTGCAGAACAAATGGGAGTGCAAAACTTAGAGGCAAAGATTGACTCCAGGTTGGTAGCAAATCAGATCAACGGATCCTACGTGGCAAAAGAGTAAAGCATGATCTAGTACCTGTAGAAACCAAAGACATTCATCAGCGGTTTTAGAAAATTCTTAATTGAACAGGTGTCGCGAAGCGAAAATAAGAAGGCAGATGCGGTAAGAAAGATCGCCTCCACCATCTTCGCCCACATAACCAAACAAGTCTTAGTAGAAGTGCTAAAAGAAAATTCAATTGAAGAAAGAGAGGTTTTAGCCATTGTGGAAGAGGAGGGGTACTCTTGGATGACATAACTGCTAGAATACCTCACGGACGGTATCCTACCAATGGAAACAAAAAGGGCATGGACAATCAAAATCAAAGCAAGGCAGTATGCCGTGATCAATGGTGTCTTGTATAGAAAGTCATTCTTAGAACCCTGGTTACGGTGCGTCGGTCCACTCCAAACAGAGTACGTGGTAATGGAAATTCACGAAAGATCCTGCAACATGCATTCAGGACAAGGTCCGTAATAGCAAAGGCAATCAGATCAGGATACTGTTGGCCAACTGATGTGGAGGCTGTGAAGACTTCACATAAAACTTTACAATCCCCTAGGCAGTGTACCTAATTGTTGCAGTGTAGTATAGGCAAGACTTAGGGGTTGTTATCGTTCTTTAGGAGAATAGGTTGGGAAGGCTCGAACATGGTCTAACAGAATTCTAAGGGTTAGAGAAGATTCTTTTTGTATTTTTATATTTTATAGAAAGCAAGTAAATCAATGGGTTGAGAGGTTGGTTTGTTTAACTAATTACTAAACTAATTATAATCTAAACTACTGGTGATAACTTTATGATAAAAAGATGTATTTACCTAATCATGCACCACTCCTCAGATTGCTTCTCCTAGATCTGTTGCTTTGTCACACTTGTGATGATCTGTGTAAGTATTTCCTAGGTCATGAACGGATTACACGAACCCGCCGTCTATTTAATATGCCGTTAGAGCAACGCACAAGTAAGATAGTATGAAGACTATTACAAGGCCCATAAGAGCATATTAAATGCATGTGAAATATCATAAAAGGGATCAACCATATTAGGGGTAAGGTAGTATGAAGACTGTTACCGATAGTATCCTTTCTACACTACTCACGTTTTCCTAGACGTCTATGCCAATATAATATCTTATGGCTAGTTTTTTAGAGCCTAACGCACACATCCATCAACAAGAAGCAACATCAAAATGATCTACAACTTAAGTTTCATGCAATCATAATTAAATACAAAGGAGGGTTTAGCCTAACATGTTAAAGATAAAGCAAGAACATAAATCAATCAAACAACACATAGACATATTGAATGATTAATGAAAAACAATCTTACTTGATTAAAACATGTATTAAAGGTAGTTGTAATAGGGTTTTGAGGCCCTAAAAAGACCTTAAAAGCTGCTAGAACGACTAGGGTTCGTCTTCCTAAAGTTATACAAAGTTACACACCTAAAACCCTAATTTCGGTTTAATATATATAGAAAAATCGATGCGACGACGCCGCTTTGAAGTCCTGACGCCGTCGCTAGGATTTTGTGATAGTCTAATAATGAATAAAAAGTTGTTAGAATATTTATCTATGACTAGGGTTCATTTCCCACAAAAGTTTTATACATGTTACACACCTAAAACACTAAAATCGGTTTTGTATAAATAGTAAAAACGACGCGACGACGTCTCTTTGAAGTCCTAACGCCGTCGCCACGTGGATGATTCTAGATCTTATTTAAGTCGGCCACGTCCTGACACCGTCACTGGAACTCTGACGTCGTCATGATGAAGATCCTGGCACCGCCGCTTTATGATGGCGACGCCGTCTCCATGCTCTGTTGCTTATTCTCATTTGATTTTTGTTTGAGTCGTAATCTTGTCTGTTTCTTCTCCCATAGAGCCCACAAGTACGTGTTTTTTCTCCAAATGGCCATCAAGTGCCTAAAAACTAAAAAACAAACGATTAAGGCACATAATCTGGGCACATTGGCATTGATTTAAGGGTTTTAATAACCCGAAAATAGTATTTAGTTACTTTTGTTTTGTTTTTGTTTGTGTTGTTCACTTTTATTTTTTTGTTTTTTTTTTTGTTTTTAGTTTGTTATCGTCTTGATTGTTTTTTTTATGTTTGTTTTTTGTGGTTTTTCTTGTATTGTTGTTTTTTGTTGTTATTTTTTATTGCCTTTTTGGTTGTTTGTTTTGTGTTGTGTTTTGAATCTTGTGTGTGTTATTTGTGTTTTTGATTCTGTCTTTTGTTGTTTTTTTTGTTGTTATGTTTTTATTTTATTGTGTATTTGGTGTTGTATTTTGATTGTTGGGGTGTGTTGCTGTTTGTTAGTGTCGGTTGGTCGTGGGTTGGTTTGTTTGGTGGGCGGGTTGGGGGAGAGGTGATGGGTCGCGGGGGGGTTTGGGGCTGGTTTTGTTTTTATGTTTGGGTGTTGGGTCAGTGTTGTTGTTGGGTGGGTTGGGGTCAGTGTTATTTTTTTAGTGGGGTTGTGTGGTTGTGGTGGGGGGTGTGTGGCGGGGGAGGTAGGGTACTAGTGTCTTAGCGGTGGTGTGGTGTGGGGGGTCGGGGGGGGGGTGCGGGGTGGTGGGGGGGATGGGGGGGGGGGAGGGGCGGGGGGGGGTGGAGGGGGGTAGAGAGCTTGGTTGAAATCTGTTTTCATTGTTTGTTTGTTTTGTTTTTTTGTTTTCTTTCCTATTTTTGTTGCTTGTTTATTTTTTTTTTTTGTTTTGTTGTTCTGTATATTTTATCTTTTTTTGTCTTTTCTGTTTTTTTTTTGTTTGTATTTTTTTTTTTGTGTTCATATTTATGTTTTGTTCTTTACTTTTGTTGTTGTTTATTTTTATCTTTTTTTCTGTATGTATTTTTGTTGTATTGTGTCTTTCTTTAGTACATCTCTAACTACCTCGTTTATTTGTTATTTTGTATAAAATTGCTGTTTATTCGTTTTGGTATTAAAATGTCACCTTTATCAAATACCCCCTACACGTGAGGATTGCTTGTCCTCAAGCAAATGGGCTTTTCTACCTAGACAATAGCAAATATTAGGGTATTTAACCTACTCTTTAAAAGCATTTTACAATTAACAACTTTTAAGACCTCGTAATAAAGCACAGAAAAAGTATATACTTCACCTCAATAAGTGTTTGAGATTCCTCTTTCACTCGGGTGTTGAATAAATTAAAACAACTATGGGAAACAGCAAATATCAAAGCTCACTCTGTTACATGTCATAGCATATAAATTACCATAGGCTTGGTAAATGATCAAACCTCCACCGCAAGGCGCAAGCATTATTCATTACTATCCAAATGTCTTTTCAAAGGGTGTGGGGTGTATAGGGGATAAGATAAGCATTAACGAACACAAATCGATTGGGATATATTTTGGTTGTGATTTTGAGTAAATTTGGGGTGAAAATGTTAGCTAATTACTTATACGAATACACGTTGGTTGGGTTGCTAAGCCAAGAACTCAGACAAAGATATAAAAACTCTACAAAACTTTACATCAATCTCTTTTCTTTTTCTTCTCTATTTTTTCTCTTTTTTGGATAACATAATACTACCTAGGGGTTATAGTGCACCCTTTACAGCTTGAATCTTTTACATACTTTACAAATAAAATATTCTATGACCTGAATTGAGGTGGATCAACATAACATGAAGATCATTTGACAAACATATAGGGGTATTGACTTAACTTTTCATCCCCATTCTTCCACGAAATAAATTCTGATCTTAAATCCCAATCGTTATTCCCAAGAGAATTTGTATTTACGAAGAAAAACATATCTAAGGACTTAGCAACCGTTTTTGTTAATCAATAATTAACTTGGGTTAAAACAATAATATACTAAAGGTGAGTACATACAAGGTAGGCTAAGGCGATTTGGGTGTAACGATTGGTTTAAGGGTTAACAATGCTCTTTATTAATAATCTGGAATCCAACAGAAAATTTTGAGAACCGTGAAAAAGGATAGGCTCGTAGGGTTGTACCAGGGGTATCCTATACTAAAAATAAGTGCATGGCAAGGGTGTGGGACAGTTATATGATCCGGTGTGACCATTTATTACAATTACATGTTTAAAACCCTGGGTTTATCCTTCGTGCCTTTATCTAGCAAATCCTTAATACTTACTGTTCGGTTCGAAGTACATCACAAAAACAAGTTCTAGAATTTAATACACTATCGGTACACTCATATAATTTAATACCGATACCAATGTTCCAGAAAAGGCGACAAAGACCATACGTACACATCCGTAACGATGGAATAGACACATATGACTGCTCACTCCTTAACTCGAACAAGCTAAATGTATAAACTATCTTGGGTATCAATAATGGATACCCGAATTCCTATAGATCTAAAGGCGAACCTCACATTTTTGGGTTGAAATTCTGAGTATAAATTCCTATCTATGAGACGCTTATTAATACTCGGTTTTCATTGGTGTGTGTCATAAAAAAATTAAATTTTGGTTAAAATTACCTTTTTATGCTATGTTTTGATATATTACCCATCATTTTAAGGAACAAGCAAATGGCAAATGAAGGAATAGTTTCTAAGGCTTATTTCCCTCCACACTTAAGTTGAACATTGTCCCCAATATTCTATAGAAGTACCCGTAAAAATGAATAAAGGTAAAAGAAAACAAGTAAATGAAACTAGTACTCATCTGGTTTGCTCAATAATAGAGAAAAAAAAATGTGGATAAACTGTTTGATTCGTCCTCCAAGAGTCGTGCACAATGAAACTTACTTCCTAAGAACTTCCAAGCTTCTTCTCGTCAAATATAACCTGTAATAAAAAACAAAGACAACTACACCAAGCGTAAAATCAACGGGATATGATATATACAACGAAAGTTTAGGGTTTAGACTCTATGAAAACAATAAAGATAGGATGAGAGTAATGATGTAATCATACGTTTATGCAGATTTACAACAAAATTACAAATTTTAAATATTGCACATTTTATTTTTCAAAAATACTTGAAAAACTTTGAATCTTCACATTGATGGAGACGCGACGTCGTCGGGTTTAATCTTTACGCCGTCTCCACTCACTGTGAAGATTTTCTCTTCGTTTTTAATGAGAAATTTCCTGCACACAATTTTATTAGTTATATCTGTAGAAAACATTGCATAAAAACCTGGAATTAATCATTAAAATCATATGACTTGAAACTGACGCGAATTAATCTAAACAATTTATTTTAAATGTTTGAATCTAGTTCTTATAAATCGGATATATCCCCTACACTTGTTTTATGCAAAATACCTTTGATTGTAGATAAAACGAAGTTAAAAACAAATCAAAGCATGATTACAAAATGATCCAAACATTATAAAACAAACAATAAAGAATTAAAACACAAGACACTCCTAAATGCGAGAAAGTAAATATCGGGTTGCTTCCTAAAAAGCGCTTTTCTTTATTTATGAGTCTTGTAGCTAGACTCGAAGTCCTTTTACTCCTTAAGCTTGATGATACTTATGTGATTGGTTTTGAGTTTTTCAATTGTCTCTCTATCTCTTTTATAAGTACGTCCAAGGTTCATGCAAGCTTTGTAATATCCCTTTCTCTTTTCAAGGACATGCTTAAATCCCTTTTTTCTAACCTTCAAGTTTTTCACAAAGAATGCCTCAAACTTATCCTTTTCCAAGGGTGATACTAGATCTAATTCTTTTGTCCTTTGAGGCATCCTAAACACAACTTCGTCATCTTTATGGGCAAACTTAATTATCCTTAAGGATTCATCATAAGTAAGCTTAGACGTTTGCATAAAAGGTTTTCCCAGAACCACTTCACTTAGACTACTATCAATAATGTTGCCCAAGTCTTCCAGAATCACAAAGTCCACGACATAAATGAAGCACCCAATAAATATATGCACATTTTTAGCTCTCCTAACGAAGTTACAGAATTTATATGGTTGGTACAGGTTTCTTTTTGCTTGAAAAGATTTTTCTCTTATTTTATTATAATAAGCACGAGACATGATGTTAATAGGATATTGTAGATCAATGTATGCATGGCCCGTGTAAACGGTGCCGATTACACAAGGAATCTTCAAACTCCAAGGGTCGCCTCTCCTAATTTTAGGCTCTAGGGTTGAGAAAGGGGGAACGGTTCACCTAGCAGCTCCTTATGGTAGGCTAATTCTTCCTTAGTAGGGAACATATCCTTAAACAATTCTTCTTCAAAATTGTTTCTTCATTGTGTTATTATTTCAAGTTCCTTAATTCTTTCTCTAGGGCATAAAGTCTCAAAATTGAAAGATTGGTTGGTCAATTCATTGATGGTTTCGGAGAGAAGAGAATCAATAGTTTGCCTTATTTTTAAAAACTTGTTTACCCTAGCGGTTAACTCGGTGTGAGTAGTGGCAGGGGGTCGTTGAGAGAGAGATCCTAAGGTTGATGATGGATTCGCGTTCTCCATAGTGAAGAATGTAATAGTTAATGAAAATTAAGAACAAACTCACAAAAAAAAGATAGACTACAAGAAAGCTAATATACGGAAATAAAATTCTCACTTGAAAGGATTCAAGCGAGTAGAACTAAGTTAAACAATGATTGAAACCTAACTATTCCCCACGCAGTGGCGCCAAAAACTTGATGTGGAAGTTGTGAAGACTTCACATGAAGCCTTACAATCCCCTAGGCAGTGTACCTAATCGTTGCAGTGTAGTATAGGTAGGACTCATAGGTTGTTATCGTTCTCTAGGGGAATAGGTTGGGAAGGCTCGAACACGGTATAATAGAATTCTAAGAGATTAAGAGAAGATTCTTTTTGTATTTTTGTATTTTATAGAAAGCAAGTAAATCAATGGTTTGAGAGGTTGGTTTGTTTAACTAATTACTAAATAATTATAATCTAAACTACTGGTGATAACTTTATGATAAAAAGATGTATTTACCTAATCATCCACTACTCCTCGGATTGCTTCTCCTAGATCTGTTGCTTTGCCACACTTGTGATGATTTGTGTAAGTATTTCCTAAGTCATGAACGAATTACACGAACCCGCCATCTATTTAATATTCCGTTAAGGCAACACACAAGTAAGGTACTATGAAGACTATTACAAGACCCCTAAGAACATATTAAATGCATGTGATATATCTTAAGAGGGATCAACCATATTAGGGGTAAGGTAGTATGAAGACTGTTACCCATGGTATCCTTTCTACACACTCGTCTATGCCAAATTAATATCTTATGGCTAGTTTTCTAGAGCCTAACGCGCACATCCATCAACAAGAAGCAACATCAAAAAGATCTACAACCTAAGTTTCATGCAATCATAAGTAAATACAAAGGAGGGTTTAGCCTAGCATGTTATAAAGAAAGCAAGAACATAAATCAATCAGACAACACATAGACATATTGAATGATTAATGATAAATAATCTTACTTGATTAAAACATGTAATTAAGGTAGTTACAATAGGGTTTTGAGGCCCTAAAAATGACCTAAAAATCTGCTAGAGTGACTAGGGTTCGTCCCCCAAAAGTTATACAAAGTTACACACCTAAAACCCTAAAATTGGTTTTGTATATATAGTGAAAACGACGCGACAGCGTCGCTTTGAAGTCCTGACGCCGTCGCCACGTGGATGATTCTGGATCCTCTTTAAGTCGGCCACGTCCTAACTCCATCACTGGATATCTGACGCCGTCACGATGAAGATCCTGACACCGTCGCTTTATGATGGCGACGCCGTCTCCACGCTCTGTATGCACAATTCTTTATGATTTTTGGTGTAGAGTCGTAATCTTGTCTGTTTCTTCTCCAAATGAGCCCAAGTCATGTGTATTTCCTCCAAATGTCATCCAAGTGCTAAAAACCTAAAAACAAATGATTAAGCACATAATCTGGGCATATTTTCATGATTTACGGGGTTAAATGACCCTGAAATAGTGTATAAAATGACACATCATCACCAATGATGCACAAGGACGCCCAGAACATCATACGGAAGTGCGGTGATTGCCAAGTCCACCATCCAGTACCCAAAAACCTCTAGCAGAAGTTAACACCAATCACATCCCCATGTCCATTCTATAAATGGGGAATCGACATCTCTGATCCGTTCCCAGAAGCACAAGGGAAGGTGAAATTTTTGATTGTCAGCATTGACTATTTCACCAAGTGGATAGAAGAAAAGCAGTCACAATAATAACCGGAAACCAAATCAAAAAGTTCGTTTGGGATAACATAGTATGTAGATTTGGTCTTCCATGGGAAATCATATCCGACAACGAAAAGCAGTTCAGAGACAACCCAGTCAAAGACTGGTGTGAAAAACTGAACATGAAACAAATATTTGCATCCGTTAAACATCCACAGACCAACAAACATGTTGAAAGAGCCAACAACAACTTAGGAGAAGGCATCAAAGCAAGGTTAGGTGAAGAAAACAAGAATTGGGTTGAAGAAGTACCACATGTGCTATGGGCGTACCGCACCACAATTAAGACAAGCAACGGACACACCTCATTCTCCCTCACTTACGGCACTAAAGCCGTGATACCCGTCAAGATTGGGATGCCCTTACTAAGATGCGCGAAAATAGACCAAGCCGCGAATGACGAAGCTTTGCTACTGAACCTAGATACCCTTGAAGAAGAGCGGGAAAAAGCCATGATTCAAGAAGCAAAGATTAAAGCAAATATGGAAAGGTACTATAACGCCAAGGTCCGTAGCACAACCTTCAAACAAGGGGATTTCGTATACCGCATCAGCGAAGCCAATCATGACAAGGACGACGGAAAACTTGGTCCGAAATGGGAAGGATCGTATAAGGTAACGAAAACACTTGGAAAAGGGGCATACAAGATCAGAAACAGCAGCGGAGACATACTCCCACGGACATGGAATGTTAAAGATCTGAAAAAAATGTTACCTTTAGTTTTCCAACATGTAAGCATCCCACTATTATGAGCCGCGATAGAATCCTATCCGCGACAGGGAAATTTTTCTATTCTAATTCATATTATGTACTACCTTGAATATTATTATTAAACAACTATGTGAAGACTAGCTACCTTCAAAAATTTCCAAAATTTCGTATACGTTATAACTTACATCTTTATGCATTTGGTAAGACTCGCACACACACGCAAACTTCACTGTATACATGTAACGGGAATGAGTACGACCCCACAATTAACTCTATTGTTCTAACACAATATAAGGCTGAGTAACCTAACAATTAACTCAAGCATATGTAAGAGGATTGCAAGCCCAGTTTGAAGCGAAGTAAAGCCCAAAGGCATACAATAAGATTGTCACGGAAATACAAAGATAGCAAATAATCATTAATGATAACATGGTTACATTAGGCACGACCATATAACTACCAATATGGCTACCCTGCAAGAAAAATAAGAATCTAAGGCAAAACAATCTCTATGAACAAAACGGCCGGAGCACACTAACGGGCAAAAAACGGAACTTTACCTCAAAAGAACTAGTGTAACGGCCGACAAGCGGCCACTACCCAAACACCAACCTAGACTTGGCTAAAAAACAACACAAGATAGTGCTGTTAGATAGGAAGCACCATATCTAACCATAATGGGCTCAAATAACCACATACCAAAAGAACAATCCAGTTTAAGCAAAGCCTGAGATGGATTTGCAGGACCCCGTCCCCGGAACGAGAGGGGGTGTCAAACAAATCATCATGTGGTTGGGAACAATGCACATGCATCGCCAGTCTGGACCAATAAAGAAATTATGGGTTAATCCGCCGACACCAAGAGATAAATCAGTAGGAGAGGATTAAGGAGCAGAAGGCCCCCACATTTTGACAGCGATGCCAGAAGGACGGACACAAACCCCCTCTCCTCTCAGCACTATCCATCAATAGAGATGTAATTGAGCCTTTAATAACAACATCTCGCGGCTTATATAGCCAAACTCAGAGTAAATAGGAATGGTAACCTAATCAAGGGAAGGCTGAAACTTGCAGAACTCAAGGGTAGGTAATCCCAGTGTCACCGATGGACAGACTTCAAAGTTAAAAAGCATACTATAAGCGCAAGCAAGAGACCCTTGAGAACCTCTAACTCCTCAAACAAAAGAAAATGACCACTTCTTATACATTTAACACAAACCACGAACCCAATACATAACCCTCGGTCTCCTAATGGTCAAGAAAGCCTCAACCTGAGACCAAAGACCTACGCTACCCTATCCTTGCCCATGCTCGTAATCCCCCCAACGTCCAAGCCTGTATGAAATACCCTTATAGATCAGTGAGCCATCGATATAAACGCTATCCCTCAAGCAGCGCGAACATTCAACAGAAAACGAGCACATTTATATATACACAAGGACGAAGCCCCCAAGCCCAAACCCACACCATCGTCGCCCCACTATAGTGAGTTAACATATGCAGAATAGAAGATTCAGGATAACCCCCATGTCACCTCTAACAGATCACAATGTAGGCCTCCAACTATCTAACGACCCCTCATCAAAACACCGCCCAACCCCCGGTGTCCGCATCTTGTGAGACACAAACTCCCCTCCTGCATCTACTCACATTCACAGCCACAATCCAAAACATTCAGTCACACACACACTCAAAATCACAACCCCCCAATATTCCCAATCACAGTCACCGACCCCACAAAAGCCATCACAAATCCTGCTGTCCGCTAGACTAACCTTACCATCTATCTCTCAACGAACTGACTCAGGGCAGAAACTTTTTTATTCCCTTTATCTTCTTTCCCACAGTTCACATTCAGCACATTCAAAGTAAGCAACCTCCGCTAGTCTTAGCAGCAATCGCGGACTTCCTACAAATCGGAACACACGCACCCCGCTTGCGGAACCGTCACTGTTTGCACCAATCCCCTCAGCTCCTGCTCCAACCTAGCCTTTAAAAATCAACAATCTCTCCTCATTCGCTCTCTCTCCTCCTCTGCTCTCCTTCTCTGTTCCATCCTCCTCTCACTCTAATCTACTCGTCTCTCCTCCATCTCCTCAATAAATCTCTACTCTCAATCCCTCTCTCCCTGAATCTCCCTTCTGCCCAATCTCTCTCTTCTCTCTTCTCCCTCCTCCTCTCTTACTAGCTCAAGGGCAGAAACTTTTCCCAACAGTTCAGCATTCTGCACATTCAAAGTAGCAACCTCGCTAGTCTTAGCAGCAACCGTGACTTCTAAATCGGAACACACGCTTGCGAAGCTCGGTCACTTTTGCAGCCTCGTCCTCAGCCCTCTCCAACCTAGACTTTAAATCAACAATCTTTGCATCTATCTGTTGAATAACTATAGAACTCTCAGTAAACTTCTTCTAAAACCTCTCCATGGACACGATCTCATGCTCATACCGTAGACGTAATTCAAAGACCATACAAACGTGCTGAGCGGAGTTAATATTAAAACAATCAAGAAACCTAGCATCAGTCTGATTGCGGAGAGCAGCCCGGTACCCAAGTGGAGTAATATGATCAAGCAGGTTGCGACAAAGGGCATGATATTTATCCGAGCATCATTAGTGATATTCCATTCAGGAACATAAACGTTCTGAGTAGTGACAAAGTCAACAGTCTGGGACTTATAAAAATCATCAATAGGAGACTCGTCACTAGGCACGGAAGCAGAAGTTCTAGCATTACTGCCAAGAGTAGAAGAGGCCCCAGCCCCGTCAGCAAACGTTACAGCAACATTCCCAGTATTCTCAATCTCGACATCAGCATGCGGCAAAGGAGACTTAACCTTAGGTGAAACATCAGTATTCACATCATCATGCTCAGAACTGGAAGTTACAACAACATACCGACCAGGTGGACGTCGCGTCTGGATATTCGTATCTTGAGTCAAACTAGAGTCCTCAGGAATATCGCGTTCAGGTGTCGGTGTAACAGAAGAAGACACAAATTCTTCAGTAGGATGCGAAGCGGACCCAGACTCGTTACCCTGCGATCCGCTCTGAAGCTTAAGCCTCATCAAAGTAATCGGACTCTTACCAAGAGTAGTAGGCACCGACTTAGAAATCACAACACCCCCCGTCCTAGCTCTCTTCACGGGAAGGGCATTGTAAACAATTTTCCTTTTCTTCTTCCCAGCATGCCCCTTCAATTCATTTATAATAGTGTAATCCACAAGACAAATAGTCTGAACCGAATGAGCAACTACCACATCCGTAGTCTCAGTAATAAGCGAAACCTCACCCTCAGCAAGTGTTCTTTCTCCAGTTTTGACCTTAAACGGATCAGCAGACTTGACGAAGTCAAGCAAACCCATATCTGCAAAGACAGAAATATGCAATTAGAACAGGCATAAACATAGATAAATCTAACACACAAGAGCCGGAACCTACCACTCTCATCAGAATTTAAAAGGGCAGGATGCACAATAGGGTCATCAAAGGAACGGCTCAACCCAACAAGACACAGGAACGTCTCGGGATATCGTCGAATAATGTTACGGTTATTGTCGAGTTTCTCCAGGAGCACGAAGTCCACAAGATTGTTAGAGGGCAAAGGATCCCTCCTAACAGACACGTCACTATACCAAGGAATATAGATAGGGCAAATACTGGCATCGATCCATAAGAAGTAATCATTCCAACCCCCTTCAAAGAATCTAACTTCTTCGAAAAACAGAACGACGTAAGGCCACGCCTCAAAAAAGATAACC
>BQNB010072724.1:12084-14584 GCA_026074375.1 Tanacetum coccineum
TAAGGTGGGGTTGATGAATAATGATAAGTTAATATCATATTTCAAGATTGTCGTAAAATTTAATTGTGCGATACTATTTGTTGTTATGTATACTATGCATAGTTTTTAACATTTTATGAGTATATAAATGAGTTTTCTAACAATTTTTATATAACACACATCTTTTTGTAAAATACTATATGTTTTTAATATATATATATGTATATATATATGTATATATATATGTATATATATATGTATATATATATGTATATATAATGCGTGTATGTTAGAACCATGCAAGCACAAACATTTTCCTTTTTTTTAATTACTAATGTATTAGTGTAATCATTTCTTTTGTTTAACCAACCCAAGGTTAAACAAAGCAAGTTGTTGAAAATATTTAAACGTGTTGTTGAAAATAAATTAAATCGTTGGAAATATTTAGGTGACTAGTTTTAACATATTTAATAATATACTTGACAAGTTATTGAACTCTTATTCCTAAGTATATTTCCATACTCGAAAAGATTTACAATATGTTTATGTAACATTTGTAAATTAAGTAATCTATGCCTATATGCAATACAAGAGCAATTTCGCAATCTTAATGCAAGAAATCTAGCATAAGTTCTAGTTAGACATAATTCGAAAAACGAGCTACAAACGAATAGTGTACATGGCACATGTGCTTAGATATTCAATTAGCTCAATTAGAAATAGCAACAATCATTTAATAATTTCTATTAACAAACTTAAGACACAAAGAAGTGCATATAATCACATAGCATAACACATAAAAGTACTTGTCGTCGTTTTGTGTATTAGATACAACAACGTATACATAGCTCGGTTTTATTTGAAAATAAAATACTTTCCTCCCCATTTCAAAAATCAAGTTTAATATTTTTGAAAAGTTAATTACACCATTTTTCAAAGATATATCGACTAGAAATGTCCGACTCGAAAGGAAAAGATAAAATACAAGTTTTACGTTAAAACGAGACTCAACGTTTTGGACATTAAGTAGTATTTTGCCTTTCTGACTAGATTAAGTTTGAAATAAATACTTGGAAGTATTTTTATATGAAAGTAGACTCAATTCTCTCCGAAATGGCAGGTATCACGACTTCTACGGACTTACGGTTGATTTTATATGATTTTTCAAAGTTTCTGAAAAACTGCCGAATCAGACAGGTGGTCCCCTTAAAATTAAGGGGGCCGCCCAAATATTTAAGGGGGCCGCCCACCTGATACTCAGAATTACGATTTTTGTAAAAAATTATTTTCTGACTTTGCGGAAAGGTGTACAACTTTCTGAATTTGATACCGAACATATAACACTTATTTTAAGCATCATTTTTATCTCGAGCTAGTATAATTAGTGTATATAACAGCAAAACTAATACAAGTTAATCAATAAAACATTTTTCATATTTAATCCATCTTAATGGGTAATTTGATACATGGATCGTACTCAATTTTCAAAACTATTTGTTTTGAAAATTAGAGCGATGTGGCTCTGATACCAATTGTGAAAATCGTAGAGGGGGGGAGGGTGAATACGTTTCCTTTTAAAATCTTAAAATGTTTCGTATCAAATTGTCGATCAAGCGTGACATAATATGATGAGTGTTCACATAGTAATACATCAAATCACAACAATACAAACCAACACATAAATGTAAGTACAACATCTTCCATGGACACAACACAATCATAAAACTATATAAGCAACCCAAAACACAATTGCAAATATAAATATAGAGAGATAAAATGCAAAGTATAAAATGTAAAGAGATAAGTAAAAGTAAATGCAATCCGGACACCGATGATTTATAGGTGGTTTTCACCGATCACCGCAAGCACCTCTTCGCCCTAACCTCAATCCCCGAGCACCAAAACGCGACGAGGTATCTTCTCTGTCAAACATGCTCCTTTTAGGCGGAGAAAACCGTACATCATCGTTGCTTTTATCAATTTCCGACAACTTAAGCTAGATGTGGTTTATCTTAGCTAGGAACCATCTATCGACTCACAACTTCTTCACGAATTCAACTCAACTTTAACAACGACACATACATATTACTTCACAAACTTCCCTCCACTTCACAACATTCACTTCACTTCACGTAATCTTCCCTACACTTCACAAACTTTACATCACCTAGACAACTTCAAAGATCATCATATTGCCATTACATACACATTATTATGATCACCATGATCTAACTTATTTACACAAGTTTCGGAATAAATAGTCTCGATTATACATTGTGAATGTTAAGAAATGTCACGAATGCACATAACTAAACTTCACACAACTTTCGCTTCTTGTTGATAGCTGAGAGTTTCTTCTCTTGGCACTTGAATGGGATGGATGTTAGATCACTTTAAATAAAAAAACTTTTTACAAAGTTAAAGTGTTAAAGATAAAGGTTTGAAGTAGAGTTTAGTTTCCAGAGGAATATAAATTCTAAGTGCAATGAGTAAAAAAATTATGTGAAAAACAGGACAACTA
>BQNB010072724.1:22084-32341 GCA_026074375.1 Tanacetum coccineum
TATATATATATATATATATTATAATTATATATATATTTAGCTTTGAATGTTGTACCCTGAGAGCAGATGACGAATTGTTTTAAAGGGAAGAGTGTCCAACACGTTCCTCTTCCATCATGACGGTTTAATTTTTTTTTTATCATTAGATTGTCTTTCTTCTATCTTAATTGTTGTTGTGATGTATTTTTCTGTTTAATTACTTATTTTTGTAATCTGATTTTATTTAATTAAAAATGTATTCCTTTTCCTTCTCAAACATTCAAACACCCCCTACGTATTATCGTAAAAGAGTCCTCGAGCAATTGCGTTTTGGAAAATAGGTACCTCCATCATATTTTTTCAAAATCTTTCACCCACTTCTTACTACTTCCTTTTCATTGTAACCTCCCCCTTCATTCTAAATACACTTTAATTGTTTTTTTTTTTCCTCATAAATATTCAATCATAAACATTATATTAAAACCTTCCACTAGTCATCTACACATGGTGTTGTATCACCTTTTATCTTTTCACCCTCTTTCACCGGTCTGTATGACCACTCTCTCACGAATCTACTCCCGTGGAACCATCATTTCCAAACGCACAATGCAATGGTAATAACTAAATATATTATGATTTTTTTCACCTTTTTAATTACCACACTGATTGGACTATTTCGTGTGTCATCCCGTGACTCATATCTTTCTAGATTATTTGCATCAAGCAAACTTCTCACATTTTACATTTTAGCAATAAAACATTCTAAAACGAAGGTTTTTACCGGGTTTGAGTCTGTGTGCGGAGATAGGGAAGGGACGGTGGCCATTGCCCTTCTAGCGAAAAATCGTAGAGTTCAAAATTCTTAAACAATTTGTTTGTTTTTTTTTAATTTGCCTATTTAGAACCAAATTGGTGTAGTTCTAAAAAATTATCGATTGTGTACCTTCGAGCTATAAATTTCTGAACTCTCTCTGCACATGTCTCGGCCCTAAGTCGCGAAATCTTGTTAAACTTACTTTATGAAATGTTTTTTTTGTTTTTCCTTTTTGCAAGCAGTTTGTTACAACGGACTACCTAGTGACGTCACTGTTGACGTCAGCAACATGACCTTCCATCTCCACAAGGTTACTTTCACTTTCTTTTTTTCAGTTTTTGTTAGTTTTAAATAATTGTATACTAACTGATTGAAGAAATGACAATTTCACATTTCAGCTACCTTTAACAGCCAAGAGCAAAAAGTTTCACGACCTAATAACAGAACTCGAAACGAACCCAAAACATTCCGAAGAGGAAGATAACAATGAAGAGATACACGAGACAATAGAGTTACACCGCTTTTCATTTCCGGACTTTCCGGGTGGTTCGGAAGCTTTCGAAACTGCTGTTAAGTTTTGTTACGCTGTCAAAATCGAGCTAAACTCGTCTAATGTTGCTGCACTTCGTTGCGCGGGTGAAGTGTTGGAAATGACTGAAGAGTATAGTGAAGATAACCTTGTTTCTAAGACTGAGAGTTTTATAAATAAAACTGTTTTGAAAAGTGTGAAAGAGTGTGTTAAAACGTTGAAGTCGTGTGAGGATTTGTTACCTTTAGCTGAAGAACTCGGCATTGTTCAGAGATGTATTGATTGCATTGTATCGAAAGCGAATGCATCTGATCCGGGGTTATTTGGTTGGCCTGTGAACGAGGTTGGGAATTCTAGTGCTGATGGGGGAGATAGGTGGTTTGATGAACTTGTGTATCTGAATCCGCTTTTGTTTAACCGAGTAATAGGTGCTATTAAGTCACGTGTTGCGAATACTGTTGTTTTAGAGAATTGTCTTGTCTCGTATGCCAAAAAACATATTTCTGGTGTGAATCGTGCTGGTGGAGGTAGGAGATCGTCGTCTTCTTCTGTATTGTCGGAGATTGGACAGAAGGAGCTGTTGGAAACAATAGTAACGAATCTACCAGAGAAAAACGGGGTGAGGTCTTCACAGGCTGTTACGGTGTTTTTTGGAATGTTGAGAGCAACGAACATTTTGAATGGTTCGGATGCTTGTAGATCGAAACTAGAGAAGAAGATTGGATTGCAGCTTGAACAGGCTACATTGGATGATCTTTTAGTACCGAGTTATTCTTATTTGGCGGAGACGTTATATGATGTGGATTGTGTTCAAAGGATACTAACTCATTTTTTACATAGTGTAGAGCGGGTATCAGTTGGTGATGTCATTGAAGAAGTTGATGGCGGCGGTGGTGGTGGTGGTGTGGAGGAGGATCATGTTAGATCTGGGATGTTAATGCTCGTTGGAAAGTTAATTGATGGTTACTTATCGGAAATTGCGTCAGATGCTAACCTGAAGCCGGAAAAGTTCTTGGAGCTAGCGTTGGCGTTACCGGATCAGGCAAGGGTTTATGATGACGGACTCTATCGATCTGTTGACGTTTATCTCAAGGTATGATCGAATATGTTTTTCTTAGAAAAGGTTAATGGTATCTGGTTATTGTAATATTAGAAAATGTTTACTTTTGTTATTGTGCTATTGTTTTGTTGATTTAATGCACTATACTTATTAAAGCCGTTCCGTTCTCTAAGTTAGCTAGGCAGTAGGCATCAATATGAGTTGGTGAAGAATTTTATTCTTAATCATCACGATCAAAATGAGCATAAATAAAGTAAATTTTCGCGAAGTACACTGAGATGTCTTATTGTCCCTTTTCAAAACGGTTGAATGGTGAAGGTTTATTCTAATATATCGTTGGAATAATGGTTGTAGGCACATCCATGGATAAAGGAAGTGGATCGGGAGAAAATATGTGGAGTGATGGATTGCCAGAAACTGACATTAGAAGCGTGCACACATGCAGCACAAAACGAACGTCTTCCACTTCGAGCAGTGGTGCAGGTGCTGTTTTTCGAGCAGTTACAGCTCCGTCAAGCAATCGCCGGCACACTGATGAACGCGGACATTGGTCCATCAGATGTGGAGAGACTACAGGACATGGTGCAACAAGACGAATCGGTTGTTGAAGACGAGATAGAAAGAGACGAAAGAGGCATTGGAGGCACATGGACAGCTGCAGTGCAAGAAAATCAGGTGCTACGTCTAGATATGGATAGCATGAGGACACGGGTACACCACTTAGAACGCGAGTGCTCAACCATGAAGAAAGCAATTGCAAATATTGATAAAGTGAGCCCATCTGAACCACGTGGCTGGAGAGGCTCGATCACTAAGAAATTAAGTTGCAAATTCAAGACTCGGGTTTGCGATTCACACGAGCCAACAATTGTAGAGTCTCGAAAGGGCCGAAACCACCGGCACCAGAAACAACAGTAATCGAGGTGTGGTAATTATTGTTTGTTAATGATAATGCCATGTTTATTACAGTATAATATAAGAATTTTATACGTATTTAATTAGAAATAGTGATTTTAAGATTTAATCATAGGGATCCAATGTGATCACTACTTTTGAGTGTTGGTGGAACTGAAATCTGTTTGGAAGCAAGCTGTACAAGAAGTGGCTACTACTATTCATTTGTTTGGTTGTGACAATATGGGTGTTTTCTGTAAAGCTTTATTTGGTATTGGGGAATAATACTTTCTGTAGCATATGATGTTGTTTGTAAGTTACTTATGGTATCTTTTATATTTGATGATCTTTATTTATTTATTTAAACATGGGATCATGTTCTAGATTATTTTGAAGTAGACTGGCTTGTTTTTTTGTGACTAGCAGTTTTTGGATGTAGAATAAAATCCAGAAGCTAATTATTGGTGGTTAAGAAATTTTGATCAGTTTTCTCAACCAGCCAATTGGATAATGGTATAATTTTGGACAATCTTATCACCAGTATTATAGTATTACACAGTATTTGTGTCCATAGAATCTAAGAACTGAACATGTTAGTTTATGTGATACACATCATTTGTTTATGAATTTCATAACGAAAATCATTGTGTTTGCAGGACGGATTTCTGTTTGATCCGTGCTTATAAAACAACTCCTTTTGACCCATTACGCAACATCCCCTTATTGCCAAACTTAGCTGAAACTTAACCTCAAGACATAAATGTGTCGAATGACATAATAACTAGAAGAAGCAAAATTCAAGTCTTATAACCTTTCGCCTACGAGTGCCTTATACTAAAAATTTAAGTACATTATACAGAATGGCGAGTCACCTATATCACAAGCATTATCTATCACCTAACTGATGTGGCATCGGATGCACAGGCTGTGATCAAGTGTGAACAAGGCTGATGTGCTGCTGTGATTAAAGATCTGTGCTGCGCTGGAAGGTGTACGCAAATAAGTACATGTACACCTTAACACTGACTATGTTAAAACTCAAAACAACTTGCATCTGTATGAAGACACCAGGGATATTGAAGTTCTCAAACTGTCTTAACCTAAAGTCATATTCAATCCTTATATAAGTACAAAGCTCCATTTAACTAAAACTCTAAAAGATTCCACGCTTTAGTTTTATGGTTGCTGTCTATTTGCGACACAGATCCTCAACACTCCCGTCAAATGCAGGGGAAATTACTAGCATATTCAAGCAATGAAGTACTAATTAGGCTGCTAACAACATATCAAAGGAACTGAAATCAACCTAAAAACCTACTTTGGACAAAATTAAATGCAGAGAGATACAGCACTCTATCTGTATCGTGTAAAATGTGCAAAAGGTCAAAGAAAATTGCCACTCAGCTTGTTACCATTTTCCTCAATGGACATATTGATGCTATTTAATTTAGCATAATTCATCTAAATTTGTGTTCTGACAATGAAGTTTAAAATATCATGATTAACAGAACACCCAACGAATAATAACGGATCGTAGCTGACATTCCAGTGTTCTTCAAAGTTGTTGCAAATGTCCATTACTACAGCGTAAATTCTAAATTAGGAAACCGTCGCTCATCAATAATTCTACAGGAAGTGCTATTGCCTCGTGGTCCTTGCCCGACTATGCACAATGCCCCCATGATGTTTTACAACTCAATATTTTGACTTATTAGGAGACTCTCCACTCATGTTACACTCGAATAACAAGATTAAGGAGACTGCCTGCAGCTGCGTACAACTCATTTGATCATAAAGTGGACACGAGCAATGTCACTTAATTTCGCAGGTTCATTGTAGTTTGTTTTTATCAAAAGTCGTTTGAAATAGAAATCCTGATCTTCAAATAGTGTATAACAATTTGGTTTTGTTTACACGTTTTAGCAACTTCTTTTATTACATTAATATAGTTACTTATTCAACTGAATGTTCCCTTACTTTACAACAAATTATCCATGTGGATCCATTTTTAGAGGCTTTAACCAGAATACTAGGACCAAAGGTAATGACAGTTGGAAATTTGTAGTAGACCGTACTCTCTATACCAAATTACATCGCTAAAAATATGGACACCCACTCATTTTCTGATATTTTCACATTACCCATTCTTTTCAAATTTCCATAATATTTGGACCCCAGTCATTTCATCAGTTTGGTGTTAGTCTGATCAGATGTGTGTGTGATAATGGTGATCAGGAGCGACGTACTTTTTGACATGGAAGACGGATGAGGTGACTTCAGAGTTAATCAATGCTGATATCAGTGAGCTGAAGTTGGTGGTAGAGAAAGCTGTTTCATCATGCCACTAAGCTTGGTGGCTTAGGGTTCGGCACATTCTTTTTTTCGTGGGTTGCATCATTCTCAGCTATGTGAGTTTGTGGTTTCTTTTCATTTTTGTGCTTAACATATATATTGATATTGTGGCATTATACATCAAATGATCAAATCTAACATTTCTATACACACAAGGTATATTCTATGCAACTTGTAAGATTAGAACTTTGCTAGATGATTTATCTACATTTAAGTATATATTGCAGATATTTGTTGATATTGGATAGGACAAATTGGAGAACAAAAGTGTTGACATCACTTTTGGTACCGTAAATATTCTTTAGTCTTCCTCCGTCGCTCTTCTACTTCTTGAGGTTTGTACTATGTACTATTAACCTTCTTTAAAATGATTTCAAGTGCACTGTTTTGTGTTACAAAGTTATTCTATGCAGGGGACAAATTGGGATGTGGGTCGCATTCGTCTTGCGCTAGTTAGAGCAGTAGGTATACTGGCTCTTTCTTTCCACGTCATTCTTCCAAGGTAAGAAAAGATCGGGTAACCTGATATTTAACCTTGGTAAATTATTATCATGATTGACGATTGACGCGCATGATACGTTAAAGTGTGTATGTGTGTAAGTACAGATTGGCTTGAGATGCCGGGATCATTGATTCTTCTTTTGCTAGTTGCAACAAACTTATTTGCTCAAGCGTTTAGGGGTGGATGGGTAGGTGTTGGGAACCCAGGATTTTCAATGGGGTGTTACACAAAATAAATGTTGAGCTAACTAAACTTACGTTGTAAGAAACTAAGGTAGTACAAAAAAATTTGAGGGTTGCACGTACCAAAAAAAGGTCAGTTTTGAAATTTTTTTACACTTCGCAACATAAAATCGGGTGTAGCCCGTGCTACAACCAGCACCTATGTGGGTCCGCCTCTGGTTGCGATATGTCTTTTGATTGGTTGTTACCTTCTTCAAGAGCACATTCGAGCATTGCGTGGGTTCAGGAATTCATTCATGCAGAATCATGCTATTTCTTTTTTTTTTTTATTTCACAAAATAATTGTCCATTACTAAAAAAAATAGTTGATTTTTTTTAGTTTATCGTATTACTCTTAGTCAAAGTTGATATTTACAGAAATAAAAAAATAATAATTAATTATCAAAAGGTAAAACTGTTTTTTTTTCTTTTGTAAAAACCAAAGCGATAATGCATCTTTATTAAATTGTGTATTTTTTGTCCGTGGACAATAATTTTCGGACGGAGGGAGTACATATTAACGTATATATACATGCATCAACAAAATATACACAAAAGTCAAAATTTGAAAGGTTTGTGTTTTAATAGAAAAAAATTATTCAAAATTGCGAATTAGATACATTTTTTTTATTATCCCAAAAAAAAATACGAAAACAGAAACTTAGTGCATGTCCAACGTGAAACGTCTTAATTTGTTGGTTAAGAGGATTATTTTTTTATTTCATAGCAATAATACAGAGACATCAAATACACGATATAAATAAGTTATCAATTCTTTTGGTTAACACATGTTTTGCAAATCTTGCTTTTCTAACGTTCACCTTGATGGCTTGATCTTAAATCTTATTATTATGCACAATTTTAAAGCATATTTGTTAGTCATGAGAATCATGTTCTTTCTTTTTCTTCGAATATAGCTATATTTGTGTGTTTCACAAAACTATTGGGTTTATAAAAACTAACAGGCTACATTGTTAATATGTGAAAGGTAAATCGCGTAACATCATGAAGACATGTGAATAGCGAAACGCGTAACGATGAAATATCACCGGTTATGTCCCTTCGCATTAGACTAACGTTGAGACTTGAGACGAGACTTTGGCAACAACCTCTAATTTTGTAGTAATACTATAGCACTATTAAAAATATGAATCAGAAGCCCACAAAAATAGTAGGCCTATTTAAGAGGCCCAATACAAAAGTGATGCCCTAGAGCTAACCCTAAAAAGCACCTTTCTCCTTTATATATCACCGCAAACATATGTTATTCACAAAAACTCATTCTCAAGTCTCTCTCAAATGATTTAGGTAGCCATTTTTTTTAAATATTTAGGTTTAACATTTTTCTTAAATATTTTTATGTTTTAAAAGTAGATTCTCAATGACGATTAACTAATGATGACGAGTCTGATTATCCATTCAATCATGACGACATATCGAGGCATTTGTCCGAGAGAAACTATAATTAACATGTACATTTTCTTTTAGTATTTATGTTTTTTTTTGTTTGATGTGTTTGTAAGGTTGGGAATAATGATGATGAAAAGTATTTGACAATGTCTTCTGAAGCATTTTATGCTAAGTGATTGACAAATAACCTCCTACTCATTCTGAATCCCAGTTTTTTTTATATATATTTTACTTAGTTTTATTGTTATTATTATGTTATGATATATATAAATTAAGGATTGTTATTTTTCAACCACTTATAAGCTTTGTATCTTTTATATGTTTGATGATGGCGTTTCATGTTATTTTTATGCATTTGTTTTTCTATTAACTAGTAACAGTATTAAAAATATTTAAAAGAAAATCAATTGATCATTTTACATATCCTTTTCTGGATTTAGTGAGCAATCTGGTGAATGACTTTAGATCTGTTTATTTAGGGTCTATCTAAACATTCAGGATCTGAAATGAAACCTGAGACATAGCCTGGCATAAACTTCTTATGACACTGAAACACAATATGAAATTGACGTGTATTCCACAAAATATGAAATTGACGTGAATTGAAAACTCAGACATAGACTAATCCCAGTGGGACTATCTTTTCAGAGTCGGTGCATGTGAACCTTTGTGCCACCGTACACACCTAGTGATGTTTGAACCGACCAGTGCTATTTTATGTCATACTACCCAAAAGTGGGTAGGGCACGTGAAGGCTGAGTGAAATAAACTTGAAGTTATATATGGTGCGAGCTCAAAGTTATGTTCCGTCAATGGAGGGTGAAATGGATGGTGCATATATTGCAAAAGAAAGATGAATTAGGGTGACAAAGACAACAGCTTTAAATTTACAATGGGTTAGTGCTAATCGATGACCAAAAAAAAAATAGACAAATATATAAGTCAAGAGCAAACATTTATACAGTGTTACAGAGTAACATAACTTATGAAGTCCAATCGAAACAAACAAAGCAAAATGTACCGGTAATTATGATTTCTATGGAACTCGTGACAGCCATTTTGCTGGAGGTGAACTCAACATGAGTGCTTAGGCTAGACGGTATGGTGGTGGGTTTGGCCAAACTCACCTAGGTGACTTTACAAGTCACGTGCTTACTAAGCCCACTCACCCCAAAAAGCGACTTTTTGCCAACTCAGTTCTGCTAGGAGAGTTATTGGCACATTTTGTAGTCACTATAAGTGCTTAACATACATTAAATATGAAATGTATTGAGAGGGGAATTTATTTGGTTTAATTTATATACGATAAACTGCAAAAAACATCCCTTGTGTTATTGTTACTTTTTGGCACTACACTCATACCTAACAGATACTAATGGCACTAATCATCTCCGAGTGATGTGAAACGTTCAGCACAAATCATATCCTGTGTGTATTAGAATGCGATAATTACCCTCCATAATGAATAAACCACAGGATTAATTTTGCAATTTACTAAAAAACACTAATGTTACAATTATTAATATTTTTTATTTTTATTTATTGAATTTTTTTTATAAACATCACTTTATAATTATATAATAATTATTAAAATTATATATTATTAATAAACACTTAATTGGTAATTATACTTCATTTAATTTTACAAAAAAAATTAATAGGAAGCCGAGATAAATCATCTAGGCCTTCACCTCCTTGATGATTGTTTATCATGACTGGGGCTTCCGCTTTGACACAAACCAGGATGGCTGATTTTGTTTCCCCTTCACACGTTTATGTTGTGCCGCATTATCACCATCATGTATGTTTCAAAGGCGATAAACCACACAACAACAAGGGTTGGGGCCTAGATAAAATCACGCATCCTAATAATTTGTTTTTATAAATCCCTTAACATACTAATAAAGTGATTTAATAAAGATAAATAATGCTAAATAAAAATAATAATCTTGAAATAAAGTTAGAAAAAATTACAATTAAATATAATAGAATTAAATAAATATAATAATAATAATAATAATAATAATAATAATAATAATATCGCCTTTGACCCAAAAGAGTGAAGGCCTAGATAGTATCTCTGCTCCCCTCTAATTTGTTGTAAATTATATTATTATAATGAAGTGATGATTTAATTAAAAAAAAGTAAAAATTAATCATATTTGTGAATATTAGTTTTTTTTTTGTAAAAATGCAATATCATCACTGGTTTAAACATATTTTGGCAAAAATCATCTCTGTGTTTTAAATAACATAATTACCCTTCATAATTTGTGGTGAGGGATGATTTTTGACGAGCATTTCAGCGCTCAGGGATGATTATTGCCAATAGTATCGGTTAGGGATGATTAGTGCCAAAAAGTACAAACCAAAGTGGTATTTTAATGAAATGTGAGCTTTAGTTGTAAGGTGAGTTCTTATTACGGTTAAAAGGTGAGTTGTAAGGCGAGTTTTATTTAGAGAGAGAAAGCTAATGTGAGGCTAACGTATCAGGTG